>JAVJIF010018480.1:0-118465 GCA_038442645.1 Agave tequilana
GCAACGTATATACGTGAGTCCGAAGTACCTTCCCGTATATACGCTAAGCATCAGTACAGACAAGAATCAGAGTACGGAAGCAAATGGTGCATTATACTCCAACACACATATATATACAATCACAGAGCTATCACCAGGAGTGATGAATATTACAAGAATATAACATCACATACAAGCGCAAATGCGAGAGTACAAGGAATATACATAAATGAACAGTATAAAAGGGAGCTCACATACAAGTATACAAGGAAATGTACAAGTATGAATAGAAAAAGGGCACTCACGAGTTTACTAAGAAGAAACTCGAGAGGCACACAGGGGGCCTGGAAGGATGTGGCTCTGGACGGTCGGCTGGAGATCCACGCTACCGCTGCGCCACTCTGAGCAGCGAAGGGGTAAATCCACTCGCTCCAAGCTCCAAGACCTGGACGTGAGAATCCAGGGGAGTCAAATGATACTCCCCAGGCGAGTGTAGAAGCAAAACCAAGTGGTGAAGCAGGTGAGCACAATAATGCATATATCAAGTGGGAATACTCAGGAGGCAGATAGGATAGAGCAGGTAAGAATAGATATGGCATGATAATCATAAAACAGGAAATCAGAATAAAACCAAGGACGAGCTACAAGGTAGTCATATCATAATACTCATAAAACATGAAATCCGATATAAGTCCGGGAAAAGCAAATACGGTAAGGCACAGCACAAATTCATAGCTATTTAAGATGTGGGCTTTGGTATGCGTCCCATTCCACATACCTCTACTTACAACTTAAAGAGCCGGTTATTATGACACTTTATTATTACTCGTCTTGCCCATATATCTCGGTATGTGTCTCGGTGTACGGCCAACTCACATACATCCATATATAAGCAAGTCGAGGTTGTTATTGGAAACAGCGGGGGTATCAACGAACTATGTTTACAGTGGGTCCCGTGCATGCCCGAGACCACGGTCCAGGGTGTTCCGTTGCATGGTGACGGAACCAGCCGCAAGGCCTAACAGGAGGGACTTATGTATACCCTATAATAACAGGAATAAGGGAGCCAGCTCTCCCCTCGGTCCCCTGGAGGCCCTCAGGTCAGACCGGAACATGATTGTACAATATACCTAATACCACTGTAAACACGAACACATATCGATATCCGCATGTTTCCCCCGACCCAATACAAGTTGGTCCCTTTTAAGATTCAATAGTTTAATTATCACTTTACGGGAATAATCAGGAATTAGGCATGATCAGGAAATTAGGAGTACATAAGTACTATATAGTCAGGTCACTGCATGTAAAGCAGGAAACAGGTCACTGATCATGATACAAGATAATAAGGTCAAGTTCCCGTAAAGGTAATAATCACAAGTCAAGTTATCATGCTGGGTGTAAGGTGATAGCATGATAGGATGGTGATAATGAATAAGCAACCAAACATATAAGAGATTGATAATAATCAGGTGGTAAGTTATGTCAAGAGATTGATAATAGTCTGGGTAAGTCAGGTCATAATAAGAGAGTCAGGTCAAATAGTAGTATGTCAGGTGGTCAGGTGATAACACTCTAGATGTCAGGTGATATACATGTGTTAAAAGGAAACATGCAACTAACAAGTCTGAAGTAGTAGTAGGGCAAGTGTAAACATAACAGTAATCCAAAGTCCAACGACCACGAAGGGTCGGCCACGCATGGTATAAGCAATAAAAGACATAGCACATGAAATAAAATACATGAAAGCTAAAGCGAGAACATGCGCATAATCAATGAAATAAGAAGTAAGAGGGTAGCGAGTGAGAACACTCGCCTGCATCACCGAAAAGCCGAAAGGTCCGAAATCCACGAAATCCGGGGCACGCCATAAAATATGATATATAAATATGTAGAGTGAAGAGGAGAGAGAGAAAGAGAGAACAGGAGAGAGAGATAGAGCAGGAGAGAGAGAGGAAGAACAGGGGAGTGAGAGAGAGATAACAGAGAGAGAGAACAAGCAGAGAGAGAAAGAGAGAGAGAGATTAAGGGGGCAGAGGGCTGCTGCCCCCCCTCTCAGTACAGGGGCCGCCGGCGGCGGTTGGCCGCCGGCGCGCCCAACAGAGAAGGAGAGAGGGGAGGCCGCGCCTCCCCTCCACACGAAGTGGCCGCCGGCGGCTGTCCGGGCCGCCGGCGTGCCCAATCAGAGGGAGAGAGGGAGGCTGCGCCTCCCCTCCACAGACAGGGGCCGCCGGCGGCGATCCTGGCCGCCGGCGTGCTCAACAGAGAGGGAGAGAGAGGGGAGTGAAGGGAGAAGAGAGGGGGAGAGAGGGAGATCTGAGAGAGAGAGAAGGGAGAGGGGGAAACTGGCCCCCCTTCTCCGGCCAGTGGCCGCCGGCGGCGGTCCTGGCCGCCGGCGAGGCCAACAGAGAGAGAGGGAGAGGGTCGGCGGCGGTCGCTGGGCGCCAGCAAGAGAGGAAGGAGAGAAGAGGGAAAAAGGAAAAAGGAAAAAAAAAAAGAAAAGGAAAAAGAATAAATAAAAAAGGATGGGAGATGATGTGATGGGAGATGGGGGTGGTTGGGTTGTCAGGTTGACTTTTGGGGAAGGAAAAAGAAAAGAAATGGAGAAAGAGAGAGAAAGAAATAATATTATTAAAATAGGGTAAAAATCCGACTGTTTCGGAATCGTTCCGAAAAATCCTCAAAAATAGAAAATAATATTTTAAGATGCTCGGTGAAATCGGATTCGAGAAATTTAATGTAGATTTCAAATTAAAAATCCTGGAATCTTCCGGCGATACCGGTCGACACCAAAACCGGTGAATTTTCGATAAATTCTGAAAAATCTCAAAAAATGAATTAGATAGAAAATGATATTATAAGATGTATCGTGAAAGCCGTTTAAGAAATACTTTATAGTTTTAAAACTAAAAATCCCGGAATCAGTTAACTACCGACTCCGATGGAAATTTCATAAATTCATAAAATCCTCAGAAAAAGAATGTAGGTAGAAAATATGATTCTAAGAAATAATGTCTAAAGGATCATTTAGAAATTCCAAACCGTTTAAGAATTAAAAATCCAGGAATCAGTCAGCGGCACTAGCCGACTCCAGTTTTGAAGAAATTCAATTTAATCCAATAAAAATCCAGAAAATCACAGAAAATCTAAAATATTGGAAAATAATGTTTAAAACTGAAATCGGTCAAATCGGAATACTAGAATGTCCAAATCGAGCAATACCCTAGGATCGGGTCCTGGGTTCAGACTAGGGCTGACTCCGAGTCCACGAATCCAAATCCAAGACAAAACAATCATATAAAGAATTCATAATACAACACAAATACCGGAAGCAAATCGAAAAAATACGATCGAAAAAATCTGAATACGCAACTAAGTACGTATTCGGGAGCGGGGTGTTACACATATTGGCCCAGCTGGCTAATATCTCGGCTCGTATCACAATACATGAGCTCCTTCGTCTCTCAAAAGAGACAAGAGAAGCACTCAGGGATGCGCTAGCCAATTCAGAATCCTTTCTGACATGCATGCCGGAGGTCCCTAACAATGACATTCAGTCTCCTTGCCCAGAATGTCACCACATACAATCAAGGTGCCAGCTATTATCTTCACAGCGGAAGATATGCTTCTCAAAGATAACAAGCACGATCGACCTCTGTACTACACCGAATATATCGGTTCAACGTGCATTGAAAGGGTACAAGTTGACCCGGGGTCCGCACTCAGCATCATCCCCAAAAGGCTTCTCTACTTCCTCGGCATACCGCTGTATAGGTTGTCCGCAACCACCACTATAATATACGATTTCAATGCCGGGAGCAGTCACCTACTTGGGAAAATTCGACTCCATTGCAGAATCGGGAGCCTGAAGTCAGAAGTGACATGCTATATCATTGACGCTGACACGTCATATCACCTGCTGCTAGGATGACCATGGATCCATGCCAACTGGATCGTTTCCTCCACTCTGCACCAATGCTTCAAATATGTTGAAGATGACGCGGCAGTACGAACTGTCTTTGCTAAAAAGCAACCATTCAAAGGAGTAAAAATTACTTCACCGACGCTCTCCTGTATCAAGAGGCCCGTGGAGCACTCAAAGAACCGTTGCCGGACGATGATGAAAGTGGCAACGAGGCGGATTCAAAATCCGAAGTAGGCATGCCAGCCATTCTGATTGGTGAACCAATTATAGCATGTCTCAATAATCCCCTATGTAATACTCCTTCAGAGGATGAAGGTGAATGGGTAATTAATGATATATTTCTTTTGATTATCTTGCGAGTGTTGGGCTATTTGAGTCCATTATGGATAGCTCTCTGCACATGCCTTTACATAAGCCAAGTGCGTCCAGTACGCCCATGGAATCCGCAGAAGGAGTCGTTTTGGTGATCCCGCCATCAAAAGAAGGTCAGTTACCGATAATTTTCGGTAGAACCCAACCACGGGAACCCATAACCGCAGATTCAAGTTCAGATTCAGACACTCCACAATTCTTTCATTACGCACGGCCAGCGCGCCATATTATGAAGAAAATGGGATATGACCTAAAGCATGGAGAAGGCCTGAATTTTGGAAAAGGAAGGCGGAGCTTGCTGCGTAACTTTGTGCCAAAAGGAAAGCCTGCAAATTACTATGATAGTACACGCAGGGGGTTGGGATACGTTACACCCACATCGTCAGCAACGGTTCAATTCACAGATGATGAACCAATTCCATCACATTCAGCCTCATCCTCCGAGTGGGATTCAGATGTCAGTATAGGAAGAATGTTCGAAGACCTCACCGTTAATATGACTTCAAGCAGTCAATTGGAGCCTACAGAAGCTACTGATGAGGAACCATCGGCCCAGCAATTAGACCTTCAATGGGAAAAGCGATTCGAATTGCGCGAGCTACCTACTGAAGATAAGGTGATGCAGGTCAACTTGGGTAGTCAAGACCACCCCAAGCCCATCTTCATAAGTGAAAGCTTATCACTTATAGAAAAGGAAGAATTGATAATGCTCGTAAAGGAGTATATAGACGTCTTCGCATGGAGCTACGAAGACATGCCCGGACTTGATCCGCAAGTCGCCATGCACCGTCTAAATATCAAACCTGACATCAAGCCAGTCAAGCAGCAACAACGTTGATTTCGCCCGAACATCATGGAAGCTATTGAAGCCGAAGTTCACAAGCTCATTGCATGTGGCTTCATCCGGGAGGAACAACATCCAGATTGGGTAGCTAATATTGTCCCCGTCCTCAAGAAGAACGGGAAAATACGGATCTGCATCGACTACTGTGATCTCAATACGGCCTGTCCTAAAGACGAATTCCCGCTCCCTATCACCGATGTCATGATTGAAAACACATGTGGATTCCAAAGGATGTCTTTCTTGGACGGCTTTTCAGGGTACAACCAGATTAAGATGTATCCCGACGACGAAAAGCATACCTCATTCCGAACACCCTTGGGGGTATACTGCTACACCGTGATGCCTTTCGGACTAAAGAATACCGGAGCAACCTATCAGCGGGCAATGAGTACAATCTTCCGCGACCATCTTCGAAAAACGGTGGAATGCTATGTCGACGACATTGCTGTCAAAAGCCGCAACAAGGGTGACCATCTTCGCGATCTGAGAACGATGTTCGACATAATACGGGCTCATCAACTGAAAATGAACCCGACAAAATCCTTCTTGGGAGTTTCGAGTGGCAAATTCCTTGGATTTATTGTCACATCAAAAGGGATTCATCTTGACCCAGACAAGGTCAAAGCCATTCAAAGCATGCATCCACCGAGGAACCTTAAAGAGCTTAGAGGCTTGCAAGGCAGACTGGCCTATATTAGAAGATTCATTGCAAATCTCTCAGGTCGCTGTCAGCCGTTCACCCGACTCATGAAAAAGGGTGCTTCCTTTGTATGGGATCAAGCTTGCCAGGAAGCTTATGAAGACATCAAGAGGTATCTCACAAAACCTCCAGTCTTAATGGCCCCTATATCAGGGAAACCATTCTTACTTTATGTAAAAGCTATGGACTATTCTCTCGGTGCTCTCCTCGCGCAAAAGAACGACAATGGTCACGAGCAGGCCATCTATTATCTAAGCAGGACTCTGATAAGGGCGGAATCTCGCTATAATCCTATCGAGAAAGAGTGTTTAGCTCTCGTCTTCGCTGTTCAGAAGACGCGACATTATTTGGTCGGCCAAACCATACATGTCATCTCCAGAGTGAACCCATTGCGTCTTCTCATGACAAAGCCAGGATCACTGAATTCAAGATTGGCTAAATGGGCACTCCTTCTGTCTCAATACGACATAATCTTTACCCCTCAGAAGGCGGTTAAAGGTCAGGCCCTTGCAGAATTCTTGGCCGCTCACTCAGTTCCGGAACATTCAAAACTTCACGAAGATATTCCAGATGAAGTCTTCTACTCCAATGTAACCTCGGAGGAGGAAGTGTGGCAGATGTTCTTCGATGGAGCATCGCGAATGGGCCCTAAAGGCAAGATTATTGCCGGAGTGGGGGTTGTGTTTATCTCCCCATAAAATCATGTCCTGCTCAGAGCATTTTCTCGGACAGAATCATGCTCCAACAATATAGTGGAATATAATGCTCTGCTCATTGGCCTTCAGCTCGCCTATGGGATGGGGGTACGCTACCTTGAAGCCTACGACGATTCAAAACTGATCATCAATCAGGTTAAAGGCGAATATGAAGTACGCCACGAAGACTTGGTGCCTTATTACCACACAGCCATCGAATTGGCTAATCTATTTGAAGGGTTCTACATCGGGCACGTGTCTCGATCTCAAAATACCAAGGCGGACGCTCTTGCTGCATTAGCAACAACACTAGCCTTTACAGCCAACACTGAGTATCACCTCACAGTCGCAACTCGACATCTTATATGCTCTAAGCATATGCTAAGAACCCGAGAAGTATATAACGTCTCCACGGATTTTGAGCCGAGAGATTGGCGCTTTCCTCTCATTGACTATGCTTTGCACGGTCTGCTTCCAGACGATCCTAAAGAAGCGGCATCTATCAGACGAAGGTCTCTCCGTTTCTACTACGATTCAACCCTGAAGACACTTTACCGTCACTCATATGACGGTGTTCTCCTCCGTTGCCTTTCCAATTCAGAGGCACAGGAAGTGCTTAAAGAAGCACACGACGGCATTTGCGGAGCTCATCAGCCAGGTCCAAAACTCAAAGACAGGTTGCATAGGCTTGGATACTATTGGCCGACCATTATAGCCGATGCCATCCAATATGCACGAAGGTGTAAAGCATGCCAGATTCATGCGGACTTCGTACACCAACCCTCGGAGTTGCTCCACCCGACTGTTGCTTCATGGCCATTTGAAGCATGGGGAATAGATGTCATAGGGCCGATTAGCCCCTCTTCAACAAAGGTCACCAGTTTATCCTGGCAATAACCGATTACTTTTCAAAGTGGGCAGAAGCTATACCATTAGCTGAAGTCAAAACCTCTAATGTAGTTAATTTATCAAACGCCATGTCATCCATCGATTTGGTGTCCCTAGGCGGATCATCCACGACAACGGTCCCCAATTCATAAGCCAAGTATTCTATCGGTTCTGCGATAAATACGGAATTTAAAATGTGGCTTCAACTGCCTATAATCCCGCCGCCAATGGCTTGGCGGAAGCATTCAACAAAACGATCATCAAGCTACTCAAGAAGTTCGTCTCCTCGAATAAGCGAGATTGGGACGAAAAACTTGGTGAATGTCTTTGGGCCTACCGGACCACGGTTCGAACACCGACAGACAATACGCCTTTTTCCTTAGTATATAGGTGCGAAGCAGTCATCCCATTGGAAATCCAGATGCCGTCATTGCGAGTTTCTCTGACCACTAAGATCACATCAGAGGACAATGATCGGTTGCGCCTCCAAGAGCTCGAAGCCCTAGATGAGAAGCGACTACAAGCTCAGCAACACATCGAGTTGTATCAAACTCGAATCTCAAAAGCCTTCAATAAGAAGGTCAAACAAAGAGTCTTCTAGAAAGGAGACTTGGTTTTAGCCGTCAGACGACCGATGATTATGACGCATAAGACCAAAGGCAAATTTCAGCCTAAATGGGAAGGACCGTTTGTGATAGAAATAGTCTATTCAAAGGGAGCATACCGCCTTATGACTACAGATGGCGATTTACTCATGATGCCGATCAATGGCAAATTCTTAAAGAAGTATTATCCTTAATTAAGGATTCTTCTCATGATCAAGTTAACATTACACCTCTGATCAAGACCTTTATGTCCAAGGTCCATGTAAAGAGAGCACTTCTCTTCCTCCAAGCGAGATCATACAACCATAAACCAGTAGGAACCTGGCCATACACTGGTTGTCTTAAAGGAGAATCAAGGTTACACATACATTAACCAGATGATCCAACATCCTTAACGATTAAGGACAGAGGAAAATGTTGGCCTTTAAGCCCAACATAAGTCCTCGACAACTCATCATGCTGAGGGGAATAGCATGGCTAGCCCAATTCAAACGGTAGTTGGTAAAGGCATATCAAACCCGTTGACAGCTGGGGATTTGCTAAAAATCCTAAGGGACAAGTTCCCATTTGATTCCCTCTCCAAAATCGGTTATGTCATTGCGACCTCTGAACCAGCAGACAACCAAGTCTCAATTTCGAGCTTGTTGACATTTACAAAAGACAAGTCTCAACCCCGAGCCCTGTTGACATTTACAAAAGACAGGTCTTGATACTTATTGACATTTACAAAAGATAAGTATCACCAACCTTGAGCTTGGTGGTGTCTCAATCGGTTATATCATTGCGACCTCTGAACCAGCAGACAGCCAAGTCTCAATTTCGAGCTTGTTGACATTTACAAAAGACAAGTCTCAATCCCGAGCCCTATTGACATTTACAAAAGACAGGTCTCGATACTTATTGACATTTACAAAAGATAAGTATCACCAACCTTGAGCTTGGTGGCGTCTCAATCGGTTATGTCATTGCGACCTCTGAACCAACAGACAGCCAAGTCTCAATTTCGAGCTTGTTAACATTTACAAAAGACAAGTCTCAACCTTGAGCCTGTTGACATTTACAAAAGACAGGTCTCGATGCTTATTGACATTTACAAAAGATAAGTATCACCAACCTTGAAGCTTGGTGGCGTCTCAATCGGTTATGTCATTGCGACCTCTGAACCAGCAGACAGCCAAGTCTCAATTTCGAGCTTATTGACATTTACAAAAGACAAGTCTCAACCCCGAGCCCTGTTGACATTTACAAAAGACAGGTTTCACCCATACTTGTTGACATTTACAAAAGACAAGTATTATCCTTTTAGTCCCATAAGGGCTAATCTTGAGCTTAGTAACTTCTCAACCGGTTACGTCAATACGACCTCTGAACCGGCAGGTAGCCAAGTCTCATTATTCAATCCGACAAAGACTATGTTCTCAAATGGCTGCAATACAACTTGAAAACGACAACTCAGCAGATAAAGCAAGATTGGAGATTCGACAGGGAGTCAAAACAATTTTTTTTATTGATTCCAAAAAGAAGGGATACATGGAGGCATATATATTACGACCTACGGGCGTACATTATAAGACCTGATCCGCTCTTCAAGGGAAGCCAGCCTCGTCCTCCTATCATCAGCAGCCCGGACAAACGCCTGCGACCTCAGCTCAGCCTCATTAAAGTTCGTCGCCTGGGCCAAACGAGCTTCGACCTCAGCCAAAGTTGCCCTTTGAGCCAACTCTTGTCGCGAAAGCTCATCACTCTGAACCCTGAGCTGCTCAAGCCGGGCAGTCACTTCAAGACGCACTGGTTCAGCCTTGGATAAAAGGAGATTTGCCTTCCTGATCATCTCCTTGGCCTTCCCAATTTTATCTTCAGCATCGAGAAGAGCACTAGTGGAGGCCTCAATGGCATTCCCAACCTCTACTTGCCTTGTTTCCAAGGATTTCAAGTCAGAAGAAATAGCCTTAGCAACTTCCTGAGCAGCAAGACGGGCTTCATGCATTTGAGTGACAAGATGCGCAAGCTGCTCATTAACTAAAGACTCCAGGTCTGAGCGGCTAAGACGGCGCCATTCCTCTACATCCCTCTCAAATTGATCCACCAGGAGTTCCAAGACAGCGGCCTGATTATACCCTTCAAGGTCCCGAATACTTTCAATACTGCGGGAGAGGACCACCTTTAAAGTTGAGAATGGCATAGTCGAGCCTTTCAAGACCAGATCAATGCATCGCATCAAGCCTTTATAAAAGCTATCGACTATGTCACCTATGAAATCATTTTCAATCTCGGCCACTTCTGGTAGACGGACAGCCTCAGAAAAATCCACCAGCCTGGTTGACACTACTGTGGAAGGAACGACGGGAACACCGGCTGCAGCAGCATGATAGGGCATCAGTGATCTCGATGGAGTCTTCATTGAAGCCAGTGCACTAGCCACCGCTGAGGTAGGGCTAGTGACCATCTCCTGGACGACAGGCTCAACCACCAGTGTTGGAGAAGTTGGACTTGTAATCACTCTCAGCTCTGCACCTGGCAAAACTGATGACACCTCACTCGTTGATATGATTGGGAGTGAAGTTGCCTCCGTGACTACCGCCTCTTCAACCTCTGTTCCTCTGGCTGGCGTAGGTCGATAAGGGGGCAGGTCACCGTACAAAGCCTCCAACACAGCAGCATCCGCCGCGGTCGAAGTGCTCATGTCACCCCTTGACCCCTCGGGAATACCTTCTGGTTCCCTTGAAGTTGACGCACCTTGAGGCGGAACACCTGCAACAAAATTGTGTTTAGGCAAGACACAATAAACAGTAAAAGCTGAGAGGTCGAAACAATACCAAAGTACGATGTCGCCTCAAACATCTTGGCAGCCGCTTCAGTCTCCACGGGCTCCATTGGAAAGTCCTTTGCGGAGTCAACACGAATGGCCGGCCCGCTTTCGCTTACCGAATCTTCCGTGGACCACCCAAAAGAGCTTGACGCTACAGGACTTCCTTTGAAAGTCCCAGTGCCCGAAGGACCAACGTCAGCTACATCACCTCCAGATTCTTCCGGGACGGCAAAATAGCCGGCCCCAGGACCCTCGTTGTAAGCGAACAGAGGATCATAGTGTTCCCCCTGTTCTCCGGCGGCCTCAGCTCTCGGGTTCATCACCGCCTCAGCTCCTACATCACGAAGCAGATAATAAGCGGTCCGGAACACATAGAAGATATATTACAAAGACGAAGCTGATCTTTCCTAAGCCCGGAGTAACTTCACCAGTAACCGGTCCAGCAACCGACGGCTCAACTACTAATGGGGCAACCGGAGGAAACTCTACAGAAGGTTCACCCTCTACAACAACCGTAGGAGCTTGGCGACGGGGCTTCTTCACCAACTGTTTCCTACGAGACTCACCGGTTCATTTGCGCTTGAGAGGGACACCAGAACCTTCCTCCTCCACTTCTTCTATATGTCTTGAGGGAACTGTCCCCATCACGTGAGAACCAGCTGCAGCAGTCCCGGCACCGGTCTCCGCTTCAAAGCGAGGACTTTCTGCATCCGAGGCCTCGCTGTCATCCACAGTAACAAATTCCTCCATGCCTGGGACACGAACCCTCTTACCTTCCCTTTTCTCAGAGACCTTTCGCTTCAGCCGCTGAGAAATTAACTTCACACCAGAACTATTAGCATTGAATCCAGGGGGTGTGGAGTTGGAAGTTGCATACCATTGGCAGAAGCTCAGGGTCATTAGGAGATTGGGAGTCCTCGACGGCATACGCAGCCGTGCCCCAGTACAGCCCGCAATGAAGAATTGCCAAGCACGGGCCCCATCAATAAGGCTCCCCATGAAAGCCAGGTTGAGATTTGGGTTGCCCACATACAGTTGGTCATATTCAAACTGTCGAGCAAACCGACTTGGAACATAAGGCTCCAAGTAGCAGGCATCATCGCTCCGGTATAATAGATGTGAAGGCCGGATGCTGATCAGCCACTCAAAAACTCCCCGGCTCAGGGACGACTGCCCCTCTCCCGCATCTTTGAACTCTTCCTCATAGCCTGCGTCCCGAATACGGGAAAAACAGCGGAAGAGACTATAAACGTCATAACGACGTACCAACTTACGAGCCTCAGCCACGTAAGTCTTCTGCCATGAGCATCCTTCGAATCGCCGGAAAAGCGCCATTCGAACACCTTCAGGGGGGTCCTCTCCAGCTTCAATCAGAGAAGGACAATGCAGAGCGAACCACGCCATTAAATAAGTGTACGGCAGACCTACCCTGGGATTGGGTCCGTCGCGGGGCGAAATGGTCCCCTTTCCGCGCTTCGTCGTTGGTGGCCTGCAAAAAGCCTCCGTCAATGCACGAAGGCCTCTCTGGATGCAGCATACCATGGCCGGAAGAAGTCCCAGAGGACGACCATGAACCAGACGAGCAGCGGGTAGCAAAACATTCGGATGAATGACGTCACCCGAAGAAGACGGCACCACGCACCTCTTCAGCCAGACTATTAAAAAACCAGCCAGAAGTGCCTTCCGGGACATCGGCCTGCGAGCCTGATGATGGAAACTCCGGAGGACATCACCCTTCTCATAGGGACCATCGTCTTCCTTCACAACTAGATCCCCTTGGAAGTGCTTTTGCATCCGGTCAAAGATCTCTTCATCAGCAACTCCACAGTGAGCCGCTTCAGGAGTATTCAGCATATCCGGGAATAAGTAATCTCCCAAGCTCTTCAAGCTACAGGAGGTTCCCTTACTGCCCCATACATACTGGAGCAAATGTACAAATGGCACATTAACTCCCTGTAGGTCTCAGACAAAGCGGGCTCCTGCTTCTCCTGAAGCGCCAATTCTGCCTCGCACGGGAAGTATTCTTCATATGGAAGAGACCCATAAGGCAGAGCGGAGACTTCCCACATCTCATGCAGGGCCATACCCAATTCGCCAACAAGGGTGAAGAAAGTTCCTGAAGCTGGGCAGTACAATTCAAAGATGGCGTAGAAGCACGCCACGTTCATCTTAATACCGTAGCAGGTCGCCCTGACGGCCTCATAGAGGTTCAGCCTCTCCAAATCCTCCTCGAAATGAGCGAGGATGTATACAGTTAGATCCCTCCACCATGCCTTCGGAGGGTGAATCCAGCCTGGAGTCCTGAAGTCAGTTGCTGGGTAGTTCCCATTGACTTTGCAAAATTGGTTGCCGAAGGTCAACGCCACTGTAGGAATTTTCTCCCACTGGGATTTCTCGTGATACATTCCCAGTATGTAGGCTCATTATGCAACGAGGAGGCCCCACTCTTGCATAACCGGGAGACTGAAGCATCAATTTCCCTATGTGAATAGAGTCAGTACTCCAGCTCACTTCCCACGACATCTTCCGAGCCTACGTCACACACTGGAAGGAAGACAAAGAAAAATGTCGCTTGTTGGACAGAAGGTAGAACTTCTCACCATCCAACTGGAAAATCCACAGCCCTTCTCCTGCCAGTAGTTGGTGGTCAGGATCTGGTGCGGCATCCCTGAACATGAAATTAGGCTTCCTATAAGTTCGACGGTCGATATCTTCAAGATGAGCCATAGTCAGAATACTCCTCGTGGTATATTGATCACCACCATGAATAAGCGTGTCTCGAACGAGAGAACTCCGCTCACTAAACAGAGAAGCCTGCCCTTGAAATTGCAGGCTGATATTGCCGTCCAATCCCCTGGTCATCCCGAATAGACTGTTTAAAGGACCAGGAGTGTAGTGCACTGCAGGAAAAAAGAGAAACCATGATCAGTTCATCAGCCAAACGAGGGCTAAAATCAGAAAGCAAATGTTGACAAGGCATAGCCTCGCCCTCTGAGTGAGGCTGGCCTAACGATAGCTTCGCCCCGAAGTTTAGCTTCGCAGCTGCAGTGTAACTCCGCATCCTACACGAGGACAAGATGCAGGAAAATATCTAAGTATTAGCTTCGCTTTGGAAACTTGGCTTCGAACAACGGGATGCAATAAAGCCCCAAGGGCTAACTTCGTCAGATGAGCATGACGGTCCTTCTCTGTCAAAATTTCAAAGGACAGCTTCGCATCCTGTCATTCAACAGGACGTCAACCGCCTAAGAGATAGCTTCGCTTGGAAGCTTACAGAAGAACTCTTCAGTTCTTGGATTCCCGATCAAGAAATCAAGGTAAATTCAGGGAATTGGACTCCCTAAAATCACAAGATCATGATTGATCTCATGTTGGATTCATTTAAGGACAGCCAGAAATTGGCTTTAAAGGAGAGACGACAGTCTCTAATCAAAATGGGGAGTCCCTTACCGGCGATTGGCCGTTCGATGATAGGAGGAGGAGAAGGACCCTCCGCTGCAGAAGTCGCCACTTCTTTTCCCGCTCGTCGCTTAAGCGCCATTGAAGAACTGTGGAAGTTCTTAAACTCTTGAATGAAGAAGAAAGAAGAAGAAGAGTCAAGTGCTCTGAAAAATTAAAAGAGAAGTGATCCGTCCTCTCTACAGTCCGATCGGACTTTTATAGGCCAATGAGCGCCTGAAGCGATGCCTCGTAAACAGTACAGGCTGTCGTTTCAAATTAATTTGAAACGGCGCCTAAAGCGCCTTCCCGAAAAGCGCTGATTCAGCCACTAAGGGCTAACTTCGCCACAAATCAAAATGTGGACTTCGCATAAAAGGATTGCCTTAGCTTCGCTGGAGGCGTAGACCGAACTTTGCAGATATGCTAGCTTCGCTGGGAGCTCGTTCCTGTCTTAATCCTATCTTTAACATTGCATAAAGATTACCTCCGATAGCCAAATTCAAGACGAAGGCGAAGCAAAAATTAAATGAGCAGAAAATGAACTTTCATTGTTTTAAAAGGAAAGTTACATTGATACTACATCAAGGTTGTGTTTCGTGCAACAGAGTCATTTGCTCAAAAAGGCATACAAGTGGTCCTTCCTACTTTCAAGCCAAACCAACTGGACACGAAAGGTCTTCCTCCTACGCAAGGCCATAAGCCTTCGCATAAGAACAGATTGTGCCACCAGGACAGATGGTGCCACCAGGAAGTTGAACCTTCCACAATCAAAATTGGCAAAGGACTGATCGCCACCAGCAGATTGGATCTTCTTTAATGAAAGTTGGCAATGGGAAGATCCGCGACCTTACAGGTGACGTCCGCCTTCCCGAAGTGGATCATGTCAGATAAGTGGCTACCAGCCTCGCCTCAAAAGGAATCATCTCGGATAAGCGGCTGCTAACAGCCACTGGGACACACATCAGCTGCCCCAGTTTGTTCCTCCTGCTTAAAAGTAAAGCTTCAACTAGGGAAGCATAAGGCAACTTTTCGGTCTCTTTCATCAAGTCAAAAGATTGGCGAACATAGCTCACTGCAATGCAAATCACAATAGATTAGCAGTTAAACACGGGGGAAGTTGCAAAAGCACTAAGTCAAATTCTTTGGGGCGAAGCAATCCGACTTCGATTGGAGCAGAGGATAAGCCTCGCTTGCACAGCAGTGATGGGCTAACTCAGCAAATGCCAAGTCCTAGCCTCGCCTATTTGGCTAAACCAGATTGATCCTGTGGGACACAGTCTTAGCCTCACCTATATGGGAAGACTGGCTCAACCTTGAAGAAACTAAGTCCCAAGTTCTGCCTGTGCAGCAGACTTAACATGCAGCGATCTTTCTCTGACCAAGTCAAGATGATAGCTTCGCTGGGAAGCTACGCTGAAATCCTTCTCCGCAGATCGGTTAAATGGAGAACAAGGAAAGTTAATCCCTGAAGCAGCTGATAACAGCTAAAGCTAAATTAAGGGAGATGAATTCTCTAAAGTTGGTGAAGTCGTTGAATGATCAAGACTTACCGGTCCTTGGCCGGGCAATAACCAGAGTGGGCATTCCCACTAGTTCAGAGATTAGAGTATCTCTCTCAACCAAGAGAAGAGGAGAAGAGCAGATCACTTCTCTTCAGCTCTTCAGAGGACCTCAAGTGTCCTATTTATAGGCCCCATGGCCTGAGCGCTGCCGCCTCAAGCGTGGAAGCACGAGCGCATTTAAGGCGTTTATTGCGCCTTGACAAAAGGGACGGTTTCCCTTGGAACCGTGCAAAGGAAGAAAACGTCTTCCTCATAAAGGCACTCATGGCGCCTTGAAGAAGGGAATATCCTCCCTCGGAAATGCACAAGGGGAGAATATCTCCCTCGATCAGAACGAGAGAAGAAGTAATCCTTCTCGTAACCGGCCCACGGCAGTTGGCCTTGGAAAAGCAACAGATGTTCCAGAGCGAACCTATCTAGCCGCGAAGCTACCCAGACGCGAGTCTATATGATTCCTTGGCGAATCTACATCCCAAAGTAGGATTCAAAGCGAAGCTGAACTCAACCATCATGGCGACGTTCATACTCCACACACCACCAATCAAAGCCGTTCAAAGTATTTCAAAGTCTGAGCCATTGAAGACTTTCGAAAACTTTGAAGGGGGTCTTGTTGACACTTAAAAAAGACAAGATTCTTGCTGGCCCGAACAATGTCTAAACTTATTGAGATTTACAAAAGACAAGTGACAGACGAGCTGAAGACCAGTTTTCACCCATCTCCGAGGGACAGGGAAGCAACTTGGACTCCACTGATCCAGCAAGCAGGCAGTGAACCCGGATTGTTTCTGAACAGACCTCAGCAGGTCTAAGATGCTAGCACTTAGCATCACATGAGCCCAAAGGGATAGCCTCGCTCAAGAGGCTAAGATCATCCAACTCCGCCTTGAAGCCATACAAAGCCTCGCCAGGAAGCTAACTCATAGCTTCGCCAGAGGAAGTCAGCTTCGCCCTGAAGCCACACACAACTGCGCAGAAAGGGTATATGGTAGCTTCGCCACAGACGACATCTAGCTCCGCTGAAGAGCTTTCTTCGGACTTCGCCAGATACTGCCTCCAGCTCCGCTGTGAGTTCAAAGCGGGTATCGCCGCTGCTGGTCTGCTGTGGTCAACCTTTGACCAATCAAATCTCCAGATTAGATCAAATCTAATCAGGATGAAGATCAAATTCAATCAAGATCAAATCTGAGATCAAATTTGGCAGTTGATTGCCACAATCTCTTGACTCTTCTAAAACGGGTAAGAAGATCAGAGGAAATCCTCCAACGATATGGAAAGGATCAAAACAGATCAAGAAGATCAACCGACCTGCCATTTCTAGCTTCGCAGAAGCTGATCCTAGCCTCGCAGCAAGGCTACTTTCCAGATTTAAACAGATTCGATTCAATCTGTTTCCATGTCTTCGAGGGACGATTATGCCCTTTGCTCTCCTTATAAATAGCCCACCAGGGGTACAAGGAAGACACGCACGCACAGACGCACAAGAGGACTCCACAAGCAGAGACTTCTTCACGACGCACCGTGCGCTCTTGAATTCAGAGACCTTTTAGAGAATTGCTTCTCTATTCAGGGTACCGATACCCTAATACCTTCTTCTCAAGGAATCTCCGGAACCAGGCGAGAAGGAATTCCTAATTGAAGGCGGTTTTGAGAAGTAATAAGAGGGTTCTACCAACCTTCTATTCTCTGATTCCCCGAACCAGGCGAGAAGGGAATCTCATCGCTCGCATCGTCAAAGGGACAAAGTGGTCGCGCGCTGACCAGACTCCTATCGGCACACTTCTCCAGAATCTCTGAGGAGATCTACTTGTAATCTTTTTAAGAATACTTATAATTTAGCTCCTCAAACCCTTTTATTATAAGTTTTCCCCTTTGCAATTTTAATGGAAAACAAGTCAGAAGAAGGATCTTCGGTGAGGCTACCGCATACCCTTCGCGCAGTTGCGTGTAGCTTCAGGCAGAGTTAGATGATCTTAGCCTCTCAGGCGAGGCTATCCCTTTGAGCTCATGTGATGCTAAGTGCTAGCATCTTAGACCTGCTGAGGTCTGTTTAGAGACAATCTGGGCTCACTGTCTGCTTGACTGGATCAGTGGAGTCCAAGTTGCTTCCTTGTCCCTCGGAGATGGGTGAAAACTGGTCGTCAGCTTGTCTGTCACTCATCTTTTGTAAATGTCAACAAGTTTAGACATTGTTCAGGCCAGTAAGAATCTTATCTTTTTTAAGTGTCAACAAGACCCCCTTCAAAGTTTTTGAAAGTCTGCAATATCTCAGACTTCGAAATACTTTGAATTGTTTTATCGGTGGTATGTGAAGTACGAACGTCGCCATGGTGGTTAAGTTCAGCTTCGCTTTCAATCCTGCTTTGGATAGATTCGCCGAAGAATTGTTTAGATTCGCGATTCTGAGTAGCTCCGCGTCTGGGTAGCTTCGCATCTGGGTAGCTCCGCGTCTGAGCCTCCCGGAATAAGTTCGCTTCGGAATGCTGTTTCTTTCCCAAGGCCAACTGCTTTCGGCCAGTTACGAGAAGGATTGCTTCTTTTTCGAGGTTATAACAACCTCTTGCATTAATCGAGGGAGATCATTCCTCCTTTGTGCGCTTCCGAGGGAGAATATTCCCTTTCCCAAGGCTTAATAAATGCCTTAAATCCGCGCGCGCTTCCATGCTTGAAGCGGCAGCGCTCAGGCCATGAGGCCTATAAATAGGACACCTGAGGTCTTCTGAAGAGAAGTGGTCTGCTCTTCTCTTCTCTTGGTTATTAGAGAGAGATACTCAGATCTCTGAACTAGTGGGGATGCCCACTCTGGTCATTACCCGGCCAAGGACCGGTAAGTCTCGATCATTCAGAGACTTTACCAATGAACTTTTAGGGAGTTCATCTCCCTTAGTTTAACTTTAACAGCTACTTCAGGGATTAATATCTCTTGTTCTTCATTTTGTAATTAACTGATCTGCAGAGAAGGATTTCAGCATAACTTCGCAACAAAGCTATCTTTTTGACTTGATCAAAGAAAGATCACTGCATACGTGTTAAGTCTGCCACACAGGCAAAACTCGCGACTTAGTCTCTTCAAAGTTGAGCCAGTCTTGCCATATAGGTGGGGCTAAGACTGCGTCCCTCAGGATCAGTCTGGCTTAGCCATATAGGCGAGGCTAGGACTTGACATTTGCTGCGCAAGTGAGGCTATCCTTTGCTTTAACTGAAATCAATGCTTAACTAAACCGGATTGATTCGCCCCAAAGAATTTGACTTAGTGCTTTTGCAGCTTCTTCTGTGTTTAACCGCTAATTTGTCCCAGTTTGCATTACAGTAAGCTATGTTCGCCAATCTTGTGACTTGATGAAAGAGACCAGAAAAATTCCTCTTGCTTTTCCAGTTGAAACTTTACTCTTAAGCAGGAGGAACAAACTGGGGCAGCTGATGTGTGTCCCAGAAGAGGTTGGCAATCGCTTATCCGAGATGATCCACTTCGAGGCGAGGCTGGTAGCCGCTTATCCGAGATAATCCACTTCGGGAAAGCGGACGTCACCTGTAAGGTCACGGATCTTCCCATTGCCAATTTTCATCAAAGACGATCCAACCTGCTGGTGGCGATCAGTCCTTTGCCAATTTTAATCAAAGACGATCCGGCTTCCTGGTGGCACCATCTGTCCTGGTGGCACAATCTGTTCTTATGCGAAGGCTTACGGCCTTGCGCAGGAGGAAGGCCTTTCGTGTCCAGTTGGTTTCGCTTGGAAGTAGATAAGACCACTTGTATGCCTTTTGAGCAAATGATTCTGTTGTATGAAACACAACCTTGATGTAGTATCCATGTACCTTTCCTTAATGAAAGTTCATCTTCTACTCATTTGATTTTTGCTTGCCTTCATTTTGAATTTGAGAACACCTGAATCAGTCAGGCGGAGCGAAGATAGGATTCTTTTTGAATCAAGAATGAACTTTCAGCGAAGCTGGCATATCTGCGAAGTTCGAACTGTGCCTTTAGCGAAGCTAAGGCAATCCTTTCAGCGAAGTTATTGATGTATTGTGCGAAGTCCGCATTTGACTCATGGCGAAGTTAGCCCTTGGTGGGGCTGAATCAGCGCTTCTCGGGAAGGCGCTTTAGGCGCCGTTTCAAATTAATTCGAAACGTCGGCCTGTGCTTTTTACGAGGCGTCGCTAGAGGCACTCATTGGCCTATAAAAGCCTAATCGGGCTGAGAGAGAACGGATCACTCTCTCTTAAAAATTTCAGAGAACTTTGACTCTTTTTCTTCCTCTTTCCTCTTCATTCAAGAGTTTAAGAACTTCCGCAGTTCTTCAATGGCTCCCAAGAGATGAGCGGGAAAAGAAGTGGCAACTTCTGCAGCGGAGGGTTCTTCTCCTCCTCCGGTCATCGAACGACCAATCGCCGGTAGGGAACTTTCCCTTTCGATTAAAGACTGCCGTCTCTCTCTTAAAGCCGATGTCTGGCTGTCTTTGGATGAACCCAAAAAAAATGATCAATTATGATCTGTTATTCTTAGGGAATTCACCTCCCTGAATCTCCCTTGCTTTCTTGACGGGGAATCCAAGAACTGAAGAGTTCTTCTTTAAGCTTCCAAGCAAAGCTATCCCTTAGGCGGTTTGCATCCTGTTGAATAACAGGATGCGAAGCTGTCCTTTAAAACATGACTGAAGAGCACCTTAATGCCCTTAAAATAATTTTTGGACCATAATGTCCTTCTGACGAAGTTAGTCCTCAGGGCTATATCGCATTCTGTTTAAGCTTCTAAAGCGAAGCTAACACTTGGATATTTTCCTGCCTTTGTTGTGAAGTGCGGAATTAACTGCAACTGTGAGGTTAAGCTTCGGGGTGAAGCTATCGTCATACTAGCTTGGCTCGAAGAGCGAGGCTATGCCTTAACGAAAATTGTGTTTTTTGTTTAGGCCGTTGCTTGGCTGATGAACTAATCATAGTTTTTCTTTGTTCTTACAGTGCACTACACTCCTGGTCCTTTGAACAATCTACTTGGAATGGCCAGGGGATTGGACGGCAATGTCAGCTGCAATTCTAAGGGCAGGCTTCTCTGTTTAGCGAGCGGAGCTCTCTCATTCGAGACATGCTTATTTATGGTGGGGATCAACGCACCACAAGGAGCATTCTGACTACGGCTCCCCTTGAAGATTTTGACCGTCGAACCTACAGGAAGCCCGACTTCATGTTCGGGGATGCCGCGCCAGACCTTGATCGCCAGCTGCTGGCCGGGGAGGGGCAATGGATTTTTCAATTGGATAGCGAGAAGTTCTATCTTCAGTCAAACAAGCGGCATTTTTCTTTGTCTTTCTTCGAATGCGTGACGAAGGCTCGAAAGATGTCGTAGGAAGTGAGTCGGAGTACTGACTCCGTCCATGTGGGAAAATTGACACTCTCCTGGTTATGCAAGAGCGGGGCCTCCTCGTTGCATAATGGGTCTACACCCGGGAAATGTGTCGCGAGACATCCCAGTGGGAGAAAATCCTGCGGTGGCACAGACCTTTGGCAATCAATTCCTTAAAGTTAATAGGAACTACCCGGCCACTGATTTCAGGACTCCGGGCTGGATTCACCCTCCAAAGGCATGGTGGAGGGATTTGACTGTATACGTCCTTACTCATTTCGAGGAGGATCTGGAGAGGCTGAACCTTCATGAGGCCGTCAGGGCGACCTGCTACGGCATTCAGATGAGCGTAGCGTGCTTCTACGCCATCTTCGAATTGTACTGCCCAGCCACAAGGACTTTCTTCACCCCTGTTGGCGAACTGGGTATGGCTCTGCATGAGATGTGGGAAGTCTCTGCTCTGCCTTTGGGATCTTTCCCATATGAGGAATACTTCCCGTGTGAGGCAGAATTGGCACTTCTGGAGAAGCAGGAGCCCGCCTTATTTGAGACCTACCGGGAATTAATGTGCCATTTATACATTTGCTCCAGTATGCATGGAAGCAGTAAGGGAACTTCATGCAGCTTGAAGAGCTGGGGAGATTATTTGTTCCCAGATATGGAGAAGACTCCTGAAGCGGCTCACTGTGGAGTTGCTGACGAAGACATCTTTAGCCGGATGCAAAAGCATTCCCAAAGGGATCTAGTTGTGGAAGAAGATGACGGCCTATGAGAAGGGAGATGTTCTTCGGAGTTTCCATCATCAGGCTCGTCGGCCGATGTCCCGGAAGGCACTGCTGGCTGGTTTCTTGACAGTCTGACTGAAGAGGTGTGTGGTGCCGTCTTCTTCGGGTGACGTCATTCATCCGAATGTCCTGCTGCCTGTTGTTCATCTAGTCCATGGTCGTTCTCTGGGACTTCTTCCGGCCATGGTGTGCTGTATTCAGAGAGGCCTTTGCGCATTAACAGAGGCTTTCTGTAGGCCGCCAACGACGAAGTGTGGAAAGGGGACCATTTCGCCCCGCGACGGACCCAATCCCAGGATAGGTCTGCCGTATACTTATTTGATGGCGTGGTTCGCCCTGCACTGTCCCTCCTTGATTGAAACCGGAGAGGACCCCCCAGAAGGTGTTCGAATGGCGCTTCTCCGCCGATTCGAAGGATGTTCGTGGCAAAAAACTTACGTGGCTGAGGCCCGTAAATTGGTGCGTCGCTATAACGTCTATAGCCTTTTCCGCTGCTTCCCCCATATTCGGGATGCAAGCTATGATGAAGAGTTTAAAGATACCGGGGAAGGACAGTCATTGCTGAGTTGGGGAATTTTTGAGTGGCTGGTCAGCATTCGGCCCTCACATTTATTATACAGAAGCGGGGATACCTGCTACTTAGAGCCTTATGTTCCAAGTCGGTTTGCCCGACAGTTTGGATATGACCAACTGTACGTGGGCAACCCAAATCTCAATCTGGCTTTCATGAGGAGCCTCATAGATGGAGCCTGTGCCTGGCGATTCTTCATTGCCGGCTGCACCGAGGCGCGGCTGTGTATGCCGTTGAGGACTCCTAACCTTCTAACGACCCTGAGCTTCTGCCAGTGGTATGCAACTTCCAACTCCACACCCCTCGGATTCACTGTTAATAATTCTGGTGTGAAGTTGATTTCTCAGTGGCTGAAGCGGAAGGTCTCTGAGAAAAGGGAAGGTAAGAGGGTTCGCGTCCTGGGCATAGAGGAATTCATTGTTGTCGATGACAGTGAAGCCTCGGATGCGGAAAGTCCTCGCTTCGAAGCGGAGACAGGTGCCGAGACTCCCGCAGCCGGTTCTGGCGTGATGGTGACAGCTCCCACAAGACATGTAGAAGAAGCGGAGGAGGAGGATCCCGACATCCCTCTCAAGCGCAAACGGAAAGGTGGGTCTCGTAGGAAGCAGTTGGTGAAGAAGCCCCGTCGCCAAGCTCCTACAGTTGTTGTAGAGGGCGAACCATCTGCGGCGCTTCCTCCTCTTGCCCCATTAGTAGTTGAACTGTCAGTTGCTGAACCGGCGACTGGCGAAGTTGCTCCGGATCTGGATAAAATCAGCTTCGTCCCTGTAATATATCTTTTATGTGTTCTAGACAGCTCATTATTTGTTTTGTGATGCAGGAACTGAGGCGGTGACAAGCCCGAGAGCTGAGGCCGTCGAAGAACAAGGGGAACATTATGATCCCCTGTTCACCTATAAAGAGGGTGAAGAGGCTGGCTATTTTGCCGTCTCAGAAGAATTCGGAGGTGATGCGGCTGACGTTGGTCCTTCGGGCGCCGGGACTTCGAAGGGAAGTTCCGAATCTTCTAGCTCCTTTGGGTGGACCACGGAGGGTTCGGCGAGCGAGGGTGAGCCAGCTGTCCGTGTTGACTCTGCCAAAGATTTTCCAATGGAGCCTGTAGAGACTGATATGGCCGCCAAGATGATTGAGGCGACATTGTCCTTTGGTATTGCTTTGACCTTTTGACTTTTACTATTTGTTATGTCCTGCCTAAACACAGTCTTGTTGCAGGTATTCCGCCTCTGGGTGCGTCAACTTCAAGGGAGCCGACCGATCTTCCCGAGGGATCCAGGGGTGACATGAGCACTTTGACCGCGGCGGATGCTGCTGTGTTGGATGCTTTGTATGGTGACCTGCCCCCTTATCAGCCTGAACCAGCCAGAGGAACAGAGATTGAAGGGACGGTAGTCACGGAGGCAACTTCACTCCCAACTATATCAACGAGTGAGGTGCCATCAGTTTTGTCGGGCGCGGAGCTGAGGGTGATTACAAGTCCTACTTCCCCAACACTGGTGGTTGAGCCTGCTGCCTAGGAAATGGTCACTAGTCCTACCTCGGTTGTAGCTAGTGTATTGGTTTCAATGAGGACTCCGCCAAGATCACCGATGACCTGCCATGCCACTGCAGCCGGTGTTCCCACTATTCCTTCCACGGTAATGTCAACAAGGCCGGTGGAATCTTCTGAGGCTGCCCGTCTTCCAGGAGTGGCTGAGGCTGAAAATGAATTTGTGGCCGAATTAGTCGATAGCTTTTATAAGAGCTTGAAGCGGTCCATCATTTTGATTTTGAAAGGCTCGACTACTTCATTTTCTTCTCTAAAGGTGGTCTTCTCCCGAAACATCGAGAATATCCGGGACTTTGGAGGGGATAACCAGGGCGCTGCATTGGAACTTTTGGTAGACCAACTTGAAAGGGATGTAGATGAATGGCGCCGTCTCAGCCATTCAGACCTGGAGTCTTCGGTTAATGAGCAACTTACGCACCTTGTCGCTCAAATGCATGAAGCCCATCTTGCTGCTCAGGAAGCCGCTAAGGCCATTTCTTCGGACTTGAAATCCTTGGAGACAAGGAAGATAGAGCTCGGAGACGCCATAGATGCTTCTAGCAGTGCTCTTCTTGACGCTGAAGATAAAATTGAAAAGGCCAAGGAGATGATCAGGAAGGCAAACCTTCTCTTATCCAAGGCTGAACTAGTGCGTCTTGAAGAGACTGCGCGGCTTGAGCAGCTTAAGGCTCAGAGTGACAAACTCTCGCGGCAAGAGTCAGCTCAGAGGGCAACCTTGGTTGAAGTTGAAGCTCGCTTGGCCCAGACGGCGAGTTTTAATGAGGCTGAGCTAAGGTCGCAGGCGCTTGTCAGGGCTGCTGATGATAGGAAGACAAGGCTGGCCTTTCTTGAAGGACGGATCAAATCTTATGACGTACGCTCATAGCTGTAATATATGTGCCTCCATGTATCCCTTCTTTTCAGAATTAATAAAAGTAATTTTGTCTTGACCTTCCTGTCATGTTTCCAACTTGTTCTACTTTCTGAATTGTCGCTTTCAAGTTGTATTGCAGCCACTTGAGAAAATAATCCTTGCTGGATTGAATAATGAGACTTAGCTATCTGCCGGTTCAGAGGTCGCACTGACGTAACCGGTTGAGAAGCCATCAAGCTCAAGGTTGGTTGGTGATACTTGTCTTTTGTAAATGTCAACAAGCTCGAAATTGAGACTTGGCTATCTGCCAGTTCAGAGGTCGCGATGACATAACTAGTTGAGAAACCACCAAGCTTGAAGTTGGTGATACTTGTCTTTTGTAAATGTCAACAAGCATCGAGACCTGTCTTTTGTAAATATCAACAGGCTCAAGGTTGAGACTTGTCTTTTGTAAATGTCAACAAGCTCGAAATTAAGACTTGGCTATCTACCAGTTCAGAGGTCGCGATGACATAACTGGTTGAGAAACCACCAAGCTCGAAGTTGGTGATACTTATCTTTTATAAATGTCAATAAGCATCGAGACCTGTCTTTTGTAAATGTCAACAGGCTCAAGGTTGAGACTTGTCTTTTGTAAATGTCAAAAAGCTCGAAATTGAGACTTGGCTATCTGCCAGTTCAGAGGTCGCAATGACATAACTGGTTGAGAAACCACCAAGCTCGAAGTTGGTGATACTTATCTTTTGTAAATGTCAACAAGCATCGAGACCTATCTTTTGTAAATATCAACAGGCTCAAGGTTGAGACTTGCCTTTTGTAAATGTCAACAAGCTCGAAATTGAGACTTGGCTATCTGCTAGTTCAGAGGTCGCGATGACATAACTGGTTGAGAAACCACTAAGCTCGAAGTTGGTGATACTTGTCTTTTATAAATGTCAACAAGCATCGAGACCTGTCTTTTGTAAATGTCAACAGGCTCAAGGTTGAGACTTGTCTTTTGTAAATGTCAAGAAGCTCAAAATTGAGACTTGGCTATCTGCCAGTTCAGAGGTCGCGATGACATAACTGGTTGAGAAACCACCAAGCTCGAAGTTGGTGATACTTGTCTTTTGTAAATGTCAACAAGCATCGAGACCTGTCTTTTGTAAATGTCAACAGGCTCAAGGTTGAGACTTGTCTTTTGTAAATGTCAACAAGCTCGAAATTGAGACTTGGCTATCTGCCAGTTCAGAGGTCGCGATGACATAACTGGTTGAGAAACCACCAAGCTCGAAGTTGGTGATACTTGTCTTTTGTAAATGTCAACAAGCATCGAGACCTGTCTTTTGTAAATGTCAACAGGCTCAAGGTTGAGACTTGTCTTTTGTAAATGTCAACAAGCTCGAAATTGAGACTTGGCTATCTGCCAGTTCAGAGGTCGCAATGACATAACTGGTTGAGAAACCACCAAGCTCGAAATTGGTGATACTTGTCTTTTGTAAATGTCAACAAGCATCGAGACCTGTCTTTTATAAATATCAACAGGCTCAAGGTTGAGACTTGTCTTTTGTAAATGTCAACAAGCTCGAAATTGAGACTTGGCTATCTACCAGTTCAGAGGTCGCGATGACATAACTGGTTGAGAAACCACCAAGCTCGAAGTTGTAATGGAATTTGGGAGGTTTCGTTTTCACGGGGAGAAACGAGGAAATTACTGTCATAGGTTTAATGTTAACGTGACAGCGAAACATATATATATGTGATCTTACCATTCTATGGATGAGAATTGGTAAGTGATTTTAGAGAGGGAATCAAATGGGAACAGGTCCCTTAGAATTTTTAGCAAATCCTCAGCTGTCAACGGGTTTGATATGCCTTTACCAACTACCGTTTGAGTCGGGCTAGCCATGCTATTCCCCTCGGCATGGTGAGTTGTCGAGGACTTATGTTGGGCTTAAAGGCCAACATTTTCCTCTATCCTTAATCATTAAGGATATTGGATCATTTGGTTAGCGTATATGTAACCTTGATTCTCCTTTGAGACAACCAGTGTATGGCCAGGTTCCTACTGGTTTACGGTTGTGTAATCCCATTTGGAGGAGGAGAGAGAGAGCTCTTTATGTATACCTTGAATTTGAAGGTCTTGATCAGAGGTGTAGTGTTAACTTGATCATGAGGAGGATCCTTAATCAAGGATAATACTTCTTTAAGAATTTGCCGTTAATTGGCATCATGAGTAAGTCGCCGTCTGAAGTCATAAGACGGTATGCTCTGTTTGAATAGACTGTTTCTATTGCAAACGGTCCTTCCCATTTAGGCTGAAATTTGCCTTTGGTTTTGTGCGTCATAATCATCGGTCGTCTGACGGCTAAAATCAGATCTCCTTTCTGGAAGACTCTTTATTTGACCTTCTTATTGAAGGCTTTTGAGATTCGAGCTTGATAAAGCTAGATGTGTTGCTGAGCTTGTAGTCGCTTCTCATCTAGGGCTTCGAGCTCTTGAAGACGCAACCTATCATTGTCCTCTGATGTGATCTTAGTCATTAAAGCGACTCGCAACGACGGCATCTGGATTTCCAACGGGATGACTGCTTCACACGCGTACACCAGGGGAAAAGGCGTATTGCCTGTCAGTGTCCGAACCGTGGTTCGGTAGGCGCAAAGACATTCACCAAGCTTTTCGTCCCAATCTTGCTTATTCGAGGTGACGAACTTCTTAAGTAGCTTGATAATCGTTTTGTTGAATGCTTCTGCCAAGCTATTAGCGGCGGGATTATAGGTAGTTGAAGCCACATTCTGAATTCGGTATTTATCGCAGAATCGATAGAATACCTGGCTTATGAATTGGGGACCATTATCATGGATGATCCGCCTAGGGACACCAAATCGATGGATGATATGGTGTTTGATGAAATTCACCATGTTAGAAGTTTTGACTTCTACCAGTGGTATGGCTTCTGCCCACTTTGAAAAGTAATCGGTTATTGCGAGGATAAACCGGTGACCCTTTGTCGAGGAGGGGCTGATTGGCCCTACGACATCGATTCCCCATGCTTCAAATGGCCATGAAGCAACAGTTGGGTGGAGCAACTCCGGGGGCTGGTGTATGAAATCTGCATGAATTTGGCATGCTTTGCACCTTCGTGCGTACTGGATGGCATCGGCTATCATGGTTGGCCAATAGTATCCAAGCCTATGCAATCTGTCTTTGAGTTTTGGACCTGGCTGATTGAGCTCCACAAATGCCGTCATGTGCTTCTTTAAGCACTTCCTGCGCCTCTAAATCGGAAAGGCAACGGAGGAGGACACCGTCATATGAACGACGGTAAAGTGTTTTCAGGGTTGGATCGTAGTAAAAATGGAGAGACCTTCGTCTGATAGATGCTGCTTCTTTAGGATCGTTCGGCAGCAGACCATGTAAGGTATAGTCGACGAGAGGAAATCGCCAATCTCTCGGCTCAAGATCCGTCGAGACATTATAGGCTTCTCTGGTTCTTAACATATGTTTAGAGCAGACTGAAAAACACCTAGAGGGGGGGTGAATAGGTGTAATTGCTAATTTAACAATCTTTTTAAAACTAAGATGGATGAATGATGCAACGATCTCTCAAAATAAGACTAAGAGCCGAATACCCCGTGAGAGGTTCTAAACTCCTTCCTCCTAATTCCCCTTGAATGGGTTAGAGGTGCGCAATGCAACCTTGTTGTATGAGAATTGATCGAACAAAAGATGAATAATATGCAATGATGAAATGCACACAAGATATCACAAGTATCACAAACTTGAAGTAATAGCACAAAGAAAGAAACAAGATCACAAGTAAGTAATTAAAAGCAATAGGGTGCAAGAGAAATTAAAAGCAAGAATTGACACAAGGCAATCGCAAACACAAGATATTTGTTTCGAGGTTCGAGCCACCGCTCTACTCCCCGCCTTCACCTCCGTGAAGGGTTTCCACTATCCACCGAGGACGATTACAATGGTCTACCGAAGACCCGAGCACCGAGCTCTACCAAGTACAATAACCTCTACCGAAGAGGTGTCTCCACAAGAACAAGAAGATCACAAGAACAAGAGTGATCACAACAAGATCACCAAACTCTTTTACAACACTCTCACTCTTTTTACAACTTCACTATAGAATGAGTTAGGGATTTTTGGCTCTATGAAGTGAGTGAGAAAAACTCAGTTGTACAGATGATTTTTGCTAGGGAACACAACTGAAAACTAGCTCAAGAAAGAGTTGAAAATGGGGAGCTTAAACACTTTTCTATTCTCTTTGAAAACTTTGAAAACTTGAGGATTTTTCTTGGTATTTTGCAAGAGAGTCTTCTCCTCTATTTATATGGAGAGAAATAGGTTTAAAACAATTTATTTAGAGTTTATTTGCTCTGAAAAAGTTCTCCAAAACCTCAGAAAAAGGTCTGCAAAAACAGATCAAAAAATAGATTTCAGAATTGCACAAAAGAGGAAAGAGCCGTTGGGCTGTTGCAGGCTTGGCGGTCGACTGGGCCGGTCCACCGCCAGCTCAGCTGGAAAAGAGCCGTTGGCTCGGGTCGACCGGTCGGGTCGACCGTCCAAAAAAGAAAACATAGTTCTCTTCGGGCGGTCGACCGGGGCGGTCGACCCAGAAAACCCAAGAGCAACTGCTTACAGTCGGTCGACCCAAGCAGTCGGCCGACAGACGTGCACAAATGTGCACGTCCTGGCACTGGCGCCGGTCGACCGTGCCGGTCGGCCGGTCAGCCTGAAACAGGAAAAACAGCAGGATTTTGAACTTGGAAATTTTGTAAAAAATTGTTTTGAAGCAGGGAAAGCTAAGTAACATGCTGGAAAGGGTATACATACATGATCTAAATATGATATCTATATTTGTAAAACTTAGGGTCATGTATATATATACTAAGGCATGAAACATAAATTTTGACCATGAAAACTTGAATACAAAAACGTGTGTGTATCCTAGAGCCAATTTCCAAAACTCAAACTTTAACAATCTAATTCTTACATTGGTTCTAAGTACTACAAGTGCTTCAAAAGGGCTTTTCACCATAAGGTCTTCAACACTTGATTCTTGAGCCCAATTTGAGTTGACTTGAGTCCAAAACATTTTGCTTATAGGGAATAAACCTTCTCGATTAGTTAGATCCCTGAAACATACTTAACCAATAAACAATATTAGTACAAATAACTAATATTTTTGTAATCATCAAAACACACTAAACATGGGTGATTGTAATCTTGGGCCAACAATCTCCCCCTTTTTGATGATGACAAAACATATAGGTTATTTAAACAAAAATGGAAGAAGAGCTTGGAAAGCTCCCCCTCAAATAATGCTATGTATCAATAATGCAATGAAAAGCTAAATACATAAGGCATTGAAAACACATAGTTTTGTCAAAAACTCAAATACATCAAAGTACACCATAAACAAACAAAACAACAACAAACAAACTTATACCAAACAAACTTATACTTTTTTCCCCCTTTTTGTCATACATCAAAAAGGGTTAAACAAAACAAAAAAAATTTTTCTTTAAGAATCCATAATGCAAACATTCAACTCATCACAAATAAAAGAGAATCTAGCATAATCTAATGGTTTAGTAAAAATATCGGCAAGTTGAAAATCGGTAGAAACATAGTCTATATCAATATCACCTTTCTCATAATGATCTCTAAGAAAGTGATACCTAATGTCAATGTGTTTGTTTTACTATGTTGATTTGCATTCTTTGTCATGTGAATAGTACTAGTATTATCACAAAATATTTTAAAATGATCAAAGTGAAAATCATAGTCGAGGAAAGTATGTTTCATCCAAAGAACTTGTGCACAACAAGCTCCGGCTGCAACATACTCCGCCTCGGCGGTTGAAAGGGCTACCGAATTTTGCTTTTTGGAAGACCAAGATACAAGACAATTACCTAGGAATTGACACGTTCCACTTGTGCTCTTCCTATCTACCCTACAACCCGCATAGTCGGCATCCGAAAAACTCGTCATTGAAAATTGGCCGGTTTTCGGATACCACAAACCCATTTCAATAGTGCCCTTAAGGTATCTAATTATACGTTTAACCGTAATTATGTGAGACTCTTTAGGACAAGATTGAAAACGTGCACAAAGACAAACGAAAAACATAATATCCGGCCTACTAGCCGTCAAATACAATAAACTACCAATCATGCTACGATAAAGTTTAATGTCTACACTTTTACCTTGTTCATCCTTGTCAAGCTTGGTAGTTGTTGCCATGGGAGTTTTGCTTACTTTAGATCCTTCAAGCCCGAACCTTTTGATTAATTCCTTTGTGTACTTGGCTTGATTGATGAAGATCCCATCCTTCCTTTGCTTGATTTGGAGTCCAAGGAAATAGTTGAGTTCCCCCATCATAGACATTTCAAATTCTTCCTTCATGCATGATTCAAAAGCTTGGCAAAGAGATTCATTAGTAGAACCAAAAATAATGTCATCAACATAAATTTGCACAATAAGAATATCTTTTTCTACATGTTTTGTAAACAAAGTTGTGTCAATTTGACTTTTCTTAAAACCATTTGAAATTAAAAATGAAGAAAGTCTTTCATACCAAGCCCTAGGGGCTTGTTTTAAACCATAAAGAGCTTTATCTAATTTAAACACGAAATCCGGATGTGTAGGATCAACAAACCCGGGGGGTTGTTCAACATACACCTCCTCTTCAATAAAACCATTTAGAAAAGCACTTTTAACATCCATTTGAAACAATTTAAAATCTTTATATGAGGCAAATGCTAGTGTCATCCGTATGGCTTCAAGCCGTGCTACGGGTGCAAAGGTTTCTTCAAAATCGATTCCTTCGATTTGAGTGTAACCTTGGGCAACTAACCTAGCTTTATTCCTAGCAACGTTACCCGATTCATCCAACTTGTTCTTAAAGATCCACTTAGTACCAATTGTTGGTCTATCGTGGGGCCTAGGAACAAGGTGTCAAACTTGGTTGCGCTCAAATTGATTGAGTTCCTCTTGCATAGCTAGCAACCAATATGAATCGGCCTCGGCTTCGAGGACGTTCTTGGGTTCAACATGAGAAATGAATGCATAATGACCACAATAATCATGAAGTTTAGAGCGAGTGGTTACCCCTTTAGATACTTCACCTATGACGAGGTCCTTGGGATGATGAGAGTTATATCTCCAACCCTTTGGAAGTTGTTGAGTAGGCTCCACGTCAATTGATTGAATTTCATGTCCTTGAGCCTCTTCTACTTTACCTTCACTTCCTTCATCATCCTTTGGCTTGTCTCCCATAGTAGGTGTATCCTCCAAGGTCACTTTCTCCAAGCCTTCATCCAATGCATCTATTTCTACAACATTCTTAACAAACAAGTTAGATTCTTCAAACTTAACATGTATAGATTCCTCAATCGTCAAAGATGATCTATTGAAGATTCTATAAGCCTTGCTAGTGTTAGAATAACCAACAAAAATAGCCTCATAAGATCTAGCATCAAATTTTCCTAAATTATCTTTTGTATTTAAAACAAAACATTTGCATCCAAAAACCTTGAAATATGAAACATTTGGTTTTCTAGAAAAGTACATTTCAAAAGAAGTTTTTGAAGTATTTTTACACAAGAAAACACGATTTGATATATAGCATGATGTATTAACGGCCTCGGCCCACAAATAATGTGGTAGACCATATTCACTTAGCATTGTCCTAGCCATCTCTTGTAAAGTTCAATTTTTCCGTTCAACTACTCCATTTTGTTGTGGAGTTCTAGGACAAGAAAGTTCATGCTTAATTCCATGTTCTTCACAAAAAGTGATAAAGGGTAGGTTAATGAACTCACCTCCTCTATCACTTCTTATTCTTAAAATTGAAGTATATTTTTCCTTTTCAATTCTTTTCTTAAAGGCTTGAAAATGTGAAAAGGCTTGATTTTTGTGTTCAAGAAAGAAAACCCAAGTAAATTGTGAAAAGTCATCAACCAAAACAAATGCAAATCTATTCCCACTTAGACTTTTGGTTTGTGTAGGGCCAAATAGATCCATATGGATTAACTCCAAAGGACGTGATGTCATGATATCCTTAATTGACTTGAAAGAAGACTTAGTTTGTTTCCCAAATTGACATGCGTCACAAACTCGGTCCTTTTCAAAACTCAAACAAGGAATACCTTTCACCATTTCCTTTGTGTTTAACCTAGATATATGGTCAAATGAAATATGGCCTAATCTTTTATGCCACAACCAAGAGTCATCATTGAGGGCTTTTAAACAAGTAATATTACAAGTCATATTAGACATATCTATCATATAAACATTACTTTCACGAAAACCGAAAAACACACAAGTATTAGAAATTCTATCAATTACTTTACAAACTACATTATCAAAAACAACATCAAAGCCTTTATCACAAAGTTGACTAACACTCAAGAGGTTATGCTTGAGGCCATCAACTAAAACTACATTCTCAATTAAAGGGGATGTGCCGAGTTTTACATTACCAATACCGATGATTTTACCCTTGGCATCATCTCCGAAGGTGACGGTGCCACCTTCATGGTATCTTGATAGGGTTGCAAAGTTGTTGATGTCCCAAGTCATGTGCCTTGAGCAACCATATCAAGATACCACAATCCTCTACGTCGTTGGGCTTTGGAAGGTACCTATATCATTTAACAAAATTATTGACTTTGGTACCCAAACTTTCTTGGGTCCTTGAAAGTTAGTGTTTCGAACCCAAACATTATGAAAAGATGCACTTAGTCTATCATAGGAAAAATTGGCTAAGTGCCCTTTCCGCCCACAATGTGAACATGAGAACACTCTTCCATACATGAATGCATGATGTGTGTGTGAAGTGTGAGCATGCTTTGGGGGTTTGCCACGATGTAAAGGTTGTGTGGTATGAACATGAGCATGAGCATGGTGAACATTTTTCTTAGGGGCTTATTTCTTAGGAAACATGGCCTCTAGCTTCTTCTTATCAAACTCACAATTTTTTAAAACAATTCTCAATGAGTCTATTCTTTCTTTAAGCATAGTAATCTCATTAGAATCAATTTGTGGGGACTTGCCTTTACAAGAAATCTTATACTTGTCAAAATCTTTTTGGGTGGAAACAAGAGTGGAAAGTAATTCATCTTTTTCTTTAGAAATAGTAAAGACTTGATGATTAAGAGATTCATTTTCCTTTTTCATTTTTAGATACTTTTTCTTAAGAGAGTCATAGTTATGTGAAAGTTCTACAAATGCTTCTCCTAATTCATCCATGGAAAGTTCATCATTAAGAGAAGTGGAAGGGGTTACCTTGCTTGTGCTTTCATTTGCCATGAAGTACATGTTGGCGGTATCAATCTCCTCCTCGGATTCGCTCTCAGAATCCCATGTAGCTTTCATTGCCTTCTTCTTGTAAGGCTTCTTTAAGGTGGAGGGCTTCACTTTATCCGGACACTCCGCAACAATGTGTCCCGGTCTTTGGCAATTGAAGCAAATTATCTTTCTTTCTTCTTTGCCTCCTTGCCATCTCCTTCTTTCTTGAAATTTAGCCTTGTTGTACATCCTCCGGACGTTCTTCACAAGAAGTGATAGCTCTTCGTCATCTTCTTCTTCATCGTCTTCGTCGGAGTGTGTGGATTGGCTTTTGAAGGCTATAGTCTTTTTCTTGGAAGGAGCCATATCTTCCCTTGCCTTTCTTTCCATCTCATGGGTTTTGAGGTTCCCAATGAGACCTATTAGCTCCATCTCCTCTTTGTCATTGAGTTCCTTCAAGGTTGTTGCTTTTACTTCCCATGAAGGAGGAAGAGCCCGGATGATCTTCCTTACTCTTTGGTCATTGTCAATACCATCACCTAGAGAAGAAAGTCCATTAGTAATCTTAGTAAATTTTGTGACCATATCATCTATGGTTTCATTTTCTTACATGCAAAAGTTTTCATATTGGGACCGAAGAAGGTCTATCTTAGCCCTCTTCACTTGTGAAGTCCCTTCATGTGTAACTAGCAAATGTGTCCAAATTTTATATGCGGATTTGCAATGAATAACTCTAGCTATGTCATCATCATTGAGGGCTTGAAGTAGTGCATAGTGAGCCCTAGCATTGGCATCAAACTCCTTAGTCTCAATTTCGGACCAAGTAGATTCATCACCGGGGGGTGCACTAAAGGGTTTGGACACGGCCTTTGCAACTCGACTACCTAGAGATTGCAAGAAAACGGTCATCTTAACCTTCCATATGGGAAAGTTAAGTCCATCAAACTTAGGAGGAGTTTTAATTCATCGGCCATTTTTACTAAGTGAGAATGAATGAAATGATTAGCAATATTAGGATCTCTCTAAGGTTGTTAAGCCAAAAGCCTAGAGTCCAAGCTCTGATACCAATTGAAAAACACCTAGAGGGGGGGTGAATAGGTGTAATTGCTAATTTAACAATCTTTTAAAACTAAGATGGATGAATATGCAACGATCTCTCAAAACAAGACTAAGAGCCGAATACCCCGTGAGAGGTTCTGAACTCCTTCCTCCCAATTCCCCTTGAATGGGTTAGAGGTGCGCAATGCAACCTTGTTATATGAGAATTGATCGAACAAAAGATGAATAATATGCAATGATGAAATGCACACAAGATATCACAAGTATCACAAACTTGAAGTAATAGCACAAAGAAAGAAACAAGATCACAAGCAAGTAATTAAAAGTAATAGGGTGCAAGAGAAATTAAAAGCAAGAATTGACACAAGGCAATCGCAAACACATGATATTTGTTTCGAGGTTCGAGCCACCGCTCTACTCCCCGCCTTCACCTCCGTGAAGGGTTTCCACTATCCACCGAGGACGATTACAATGGTCTATCGAAGACCCGAGCACCGAGCTCCACCAAGTACAATAACCTCTACCGAAGAGGTGTCTCCACAAGAACAAGAAGATCACAAGAACAAGAGTGATCACAAAAAGATCACCAAACTCTTTTACAACACTCTCACTCTTTTACAACTTCACTATAGAATGAGTTAGGGATTTTTGGCTCTATGAAGTGTAGTGAGAAAAACTCAGTTGTAGAGATGATTTTTGCTAGGGAACACAACTGAAAACTAGCTCAAGAAAGAGTTGGAAATGGGGAGCTTAAACACTTTTCTTTTCTCTTTGAAAACTTTGAAAACTTGAGGATTTTTCTTGGTATTTTGCAAGAGAGTCTTCTCTCTATTTATATGGAGAGAAATAGGTTTAAAACAATTTATTTAGAGTTTATTTGCTCTGAAAAAGTTCTCCAAAACCTCAGAAAAAGGTCTGCAAAAACAGATCAAAAAATAGATTTCAGAATTGCACAAAAGAGGAAAGAGCCGTTGGGCTGTTGCAGGCTTGGCGGTCGACCGGGCCGGTCGACCGCCAGCTCAGCTGGCAAAGAGCCGTTGGCTCGGGTCGACCGGTCGGGTCGACCGTCCAAAAAAGAAAACATAGTTCTCTTCAGGTGGTCGACGGGGCGGTCGACCCAGAAAACCCGAGAGCAACTGCTTACAGTCGGTCGACCCGGGCGGTCGGCCGACAGACGTGCACAAATGTGCACGTCCTGGCACTGGCGCCGGTCGACCGTGCCGGTCGGCCGGTCAGCCTGAAACAGGAAAAACAGCAGGATTTTGAACTTGGAAATTTTGTAAAAATTGTTTTGAAGCAGGGAAAGCTAAGTAACATGCTGGAAAGGGTATACATACATGATCTAAACATGATATCTATATTTGTAAAACTTAGGGTCATGTATATATATATACTAAGGCATGAAACATAAATTTTGACCATGAAAACTTGAATACAAAAACGTGTGTGTGTATCCTAGAGCCAATTTCCAAAACTCAAACTTTAACAATCTAATTCTTACATTGGTTCTAAGTACTACAAGTGCTTCAAGAGGGCTTTTCACCATAAGGTCTTCAACACTTGATTCTTGAGCCCAATTTGAGTTGACTTGAGTCCAAAACATTTTGCTTATAGGGAATAAACCTTCTAGATGAGTTAGATCCCTGAAACATACTTAACCAATAAACAATATTAGTACAAATAACTAATATATTTTGTAATCATCAAAACACACTAAACATGGGTGATTGTAACCTTGGGCCAACACAGACAAGGTGTCGAGTCGCCACTGTGAGGTGATACTCGGTATCGGCTAGCAGGGCTAGTGTTTTGCTAATGCAGCAAGAGCATCCGCCTTGGTGTTTTGAGATCGAGACACGTGTCCGATGTAGAAGCCTTCAAACAGATTAGCCAATTCGATGACCGTGTGGTAATAAGGCACCAAATCCTCGTGGCGAACTTCATATTCGCCTTTAACCTAATTGATAATCAGTTTCGAATCACCGTAAGCTTCAAGGTAGCGTACCCCCATTCCGTGGGCGAGTTGAAGGCCGATAAGTAGAGCGTTATATTCTGCTACATTGTTGGAGCATGATTCTGTCAAGGAAAATGCTCTGGGAAGGACATGATTTTGTGAAGAGATAAACACAACCCCCACGCCGGCAATGATCCTGCCTTTAGGACCTATTCGTGATGCTCCATCGAAGAACATCTGCCAAACTATCCTCCGCTGTAAAGGTAATAGCAGGTTCCTTTGATTGTACATGATGGCATTCAGGGCATGAAGACTGAGCGTCATCTTTAGGGGTCTCTGGCATATATGTCAGGAATGATTCTGAATTAGCCAGCGCATCCCTGAGTGCTTCTCTTGTCTCTTTTGAGAGACGAAGTAGCTCGTGTATAGTAATACGAGCCGGGATATTAGCCAATTGGGCCAATATGTCAAAACGAAAGGGCGTGTCAAGCCCTGGACCTGAAGGCTTCTTCAGGACATGGTCGAACCGGACTTCTTTAGGCTTCTCTTTTCCCTTGGTTGGAATCGAAGCGGATGCTGGTACTTGTACTGACGTCGTTTACTGTTGTGTCTCGTCAGTAGCTTTCTCATACTGTTTTAAGTATGGTTTTCCAGATCGAGTACCCGTCGGCTGAGGTACATCGGCCTGCGTTGTGCAAGCATGCTTTTCTCCTTCAGAATCACTGAGGGAAGCTGACGTAAGATTGTCATCGTCCGGTAGGAGGGAGATGACATTGCAAGATTTGCCCTTCGACTTGGACTTCTTTGAATCCCACTGTACGTCTTGGACAAGGTCTGGGTGTATCCACATGACTTCCCTGTCTCCAATGTCAAGGAACAAGACCCTTATTATCTTGAGTTTTAGCTGGAGGATGCTTGACTTCCAACCATGGCACAGGGACTGGATAAGTCCCATCAGGAACTGTGACCTTTGGTGTTTTGCCGAACTCGAGGGTCACCATATTAGCAGTGACTTTCTTCTGCTCTGACTTTAGTGTCAGGACTCCAGCGTCGATCAAGGCATGAATTCTATCCTTGAGGACATAGCACTTGTCGGTAGGATGGTGAATCATCCTGTGGTAGAGACAGTATTTGGGGTCATTCGTGCGTCCTATTTCATTGGGACGTCGAGCTTCTGGTAACTTCATTTTATTCCCTTTGTGGAGCAAATGGAATATTGTGACCACCTGATCGTCTCTGAAGGAGTACTGTTTCGGAGGGAACTTAGACTCCTGATTATTGAAGCCACTCTTCTTGGCCTTCGATTGAACATCCCCGGACAATTCTACGGACATAGTCTCCTTTCCTTTGGCTTGGGCTGACTGCGCCATGTCGCTACGTCCTTTATTGTTCATACCCCATTTGCCTTTAGGGGTGGATGGTTCGAACTTTTTAGCCGACTTTTCGGCTATTTCAGCTTGTTCGACCAGTTCTTTCCAGGTATGGGCTTTGACAGCCCCCATGCGAATCTCTACTTGGTCCAAGAAGTTGTGCCTGCACGTCTGTAAGAGCATGGGTAATGGCATCCCTGCTGGGCACATCAAAGATAAGTTTCTGAACGCTCAATGTAGTCACGGACAGATTCGCGCTTCTTCTGCACGGTGGAGAGGAGCTTATCCATGGTTACCTCGGTATCGTCCTCGTAGAAACGAGAAAGGAATCGGGTTTCCAGGTCGATCCAAGAATTGACAGAGCCCGGAGGGAGACTTAGGAACCAATCAAATGCTACCCCCTTTAAGGTGCCAATGAACAGCCTAGCCATGATAGCGTCATTGTCTATAACATTACCGGTTTGAAACCGAAAATAGTAGATGTGCTGGTTTGGCGAGCTCTTTTCATCATAGGTATGCAATGTTGGTGGTTTGAACTTCGGTGGGTAAGGCACGAAGTCCCACTCCAACGGGTAAGGACGAACTGTCCCTACTTTCTTTAACTCATCCCTCTGAGCTAGGGATGCGATTTGAACTTAAAGGCCCTTAAGGACTTCAGCGTCTAAAGAAGAACCCTTCTTAGACCTTTCTGTCTTCGGCTGGTCATTGCTAAGATGTTCTTCCTCGTCATGGTTACTCCCGGTATCATTGTTATTCCGATTATTAAGGAGTTGGGGAGCATCTGTTGAATGTTGTCCAGAGCCTCTTGCTGAGTCTTGGAAGTTTGCTCCTGAGCTTCCAAACGTCGACGAAGGTCGTCGTTTGCAATATCAGCCATGTTTACTGATGCTCTGTCTGTTCGCACCGAGCTGACTGTCGCCGAAGAAGCATACCCGCTGTTTTTATCTTCTTCATCAGAGGACTGGACTGATCTTCTTCTTGGTTCTGGCGAGGCTGCTGCCGTTGAGGAAGAAGGCTGTTCATAACTGTAGGGTATCGCCACCCTAGATTTGGTGTTTCAGAAAACACCCTCTTCATGCACCAAGACTTCGCCTAAGCCTGGGCTGTAATCTGGATCTGGGGAGCTGTAGGGAGTGTCGTCGGACGCTTGTCTGCCCCTGCGCAGCTCTTGTCCTCTCCCGGTCATGTTGACGGATGCGGAGGGTAGGTCTCGCGAGACGCTCCTTTTATGATATTTCATCGGGGCTTGTACCGACAGTCGATCAAACACTGATCGTCGGCCTAGAGAAGTGGCGAGGCTTGGTCCTAGCCGGCAATGGACTGAGTGGACGGTTACCAGCTGACATCCCACTTGTTGACAACAGGGGGAAGTAGTTCGAAAAGATTCCGACTTCCGTTTGTTCGTCAAGAATTCCCGCAAGTCAGACCCAGTTGGGCCTAAACGATCCAGCGCAGAAGCTCTTTTGGATCGCGCATAGGACGATGTCCTGCTTGTTTTATCACCGCAGAGGGGATTAGCACAGAGTAGTGCTTCAATTCTAGCTTCGCGGCTAAGAACCTTGGAAACGCCCTTAGGCGTTAAGGCTGCATAAGCAACGCTATCAGCATTTAGGGATAATCCCTTAGCTCCGCCGCAAGACATGAGCTTAGCGCTTGACGAACCGGAGGGCGGTGCACGCTGTGGTGCTTTATCCGCTATGCTGCTGCGAAGGCGATTGGCCTTAGATAGTGCTTCGGTTCTAACCTCGCGGCTAAAAGCTTTGGAAACGCCCTTGGGCGCTGAAGCTGCATAAGCAACGCTATCAGCACATGAACTGTAGAAGCGTACCGTTAAAGAATGTTAATGTTTTCCTTTGAGAGAACTTCTACTTGAAAGTGGGGAGAAATACAATGGCTCACACACGAGCACACCCTTCACTCTTAACAATCCAAGCAGAGACGAGCTATTGGTTTGGAGGCCTTAGAAAAGAACTAGAGAGAGGTTTATGAAGGATTACATGTGCATGAGGAAGAAGTGTTGCCTCATATTAATAGAAGAGGCAAAGCTTAGTCTTTATTGGAGAGAGAACTCCATAAAACTCTAATAAACCTTATCCCTTGGATTGAGATCTAGCGGCAACGCTGGGTGCTATTCTAGTCCAATTATAACTAGGGTTGGGCCTAGCTTGTACTAGGGTTGGACTTGGCTTGACCCCATGGGCCAGCCCACCAAGTCTAACAGTTTGTGGATAGGAGAGATGTCGAATAGAAGAGAGGATGAAAAGGGAAGGGCTCTGAAAGGCCTGATGAAGAAAATAGCCATTTGGGGGAGTTAAAGGGGTGGAGGGAATAGAGCGGTTAGTAAAAAATTGTTTAAACGGAGTTCTAACACCAAAAAAAGGATTATTTCAAGTATAATTTTATGACTTAAATGGAGTAACGAACAATGGATAAAATTATGTCTTGTTTGAGCAAGGATTTGGGTCTTAGAGAGAAATCAGGTTTGGGCTTAGAGAGCAAAATTTTTTAGTTTGTATTCTAGAGAGGGAGAGAGAGAAGTATTAGTTTTAAGTTTGGATGTGAGTTTCCAAGAGGGAGGGTAAAGGGAAGGAGGGGGCGGGGAGAGAATTTGATTTGGAGGATGTTGGGTTTGATTTGATATATGAGTTTTTACTCACTCTTAGTCAAGAAGTAATCTCATCCATCGTTGGTCACTCTATTTATTTATTAGATTATATAAAAAATAATTTTTTTGGTGTCAGAACTCAATTGAACAAAATGTAATATCAATAAGAAGATTACAAGGATTTTTGGTGGTGCAAAGATTAGTATTGAGACATGAAAAAAAAAAAACCCTTATAGTTATATGCAATTGAATATGTGCCATTCTTTTAACAAAATAAACATCTTGTTTTCATGATTTTCATTCAATTTTCCTAATTTATCATTGTTGGGCTTGATTCAGCTGTGGAATCTTGCGTCAACTCAATCTTCATTCTCTGGTACAAGCACTTTAACTTATTATTTGTGACAAATTTATTCATTGTTCTTGGACACTTATTTTTGGGTTGTTAGGCTATGACATAATGATCCGGTTGAGCGTAGGGGAAAATGGATGAGATGTTAATCCTCGTAATGACGAGCCAGAATCATTTCGTCGGGACTGACAAATCATAAACCACAAAGAAAGAAAAGGAAAAAAGAATCGGGTAGAAGGCAAAAGGTTTTTTTTCATTTAAGATGTGGACAGTATAGTCTGTTGAGTTGTGTTATGAGAATCTTGGGTCAACACTGGGTTAAAATATTTTTTCATGAAAAATTAATATTATCAAAATCAATTGAAGGTAAGTTTTCTCTCGTGACTCATATAGAAATTTTGTCTATCTGTTTGTCCATTTGTTTATCTTCATCCATATGAGAGATAGTAGCGTCGACCTCTCCTTCCTCCTCTCTTCTTCCTCTCCCTCCTCATGACCGATCGGTCAGTTTTCTAGCGACGGTGACGGTATACTAGTTTCAAAACCGATCGAAGAGAGATGACTCTTTCACAAACTTTGTCTGTCTGTGTTCATCTGCAGAGAGAGAAAGAGAGCAAGAGAGAGAAAGCAACAACACTCCTCTTTTCCCTCTAGCCTCCTCCCCTCTCCATCCTCCCTCCCTCATCCTTTCCTTCTTTCTCTCTTCGCTGGTAGAATTCGGTCGGTTTCCACCGCAAATGCAGTATGCTAGTTTCAAAACCGATTGAAAGGAGATTTTTCTCCTGTGACTCCTTAATTGTATCTGTCCGTCTGTCCTTTCTCTCGCGTGCTCTCTTCCTCTCCATCCCTTTCTCTGCTCCGTCGCCTGTCAGCTCGCCTCTTCTCCCTCTACTCCTCCCCTCTTTCCCTCTCTCTGATCTTGCCTTCTCTGTGTGAGCCCTCCTCTCTCCTTCTTCTTCTTCCTCTTCCTCCTCAGACCCTGCCCCCTCACTGTCGTCGGTCGGTTGCCCACCGACAACAGCGATTTACTAGTTTTATTTATTTGTTAGCCAGCTCAATTATGAGTGATCCACTGGAGGCCCATTTAATCACATGAATGGATTTCTATCCCGCCTGGAGTCATGCTGCTTTACAATAACTAGAGTTGTAGAATCATCAAATTCCCCCGCATTCTCTATTTATGTTTCTATTTCAGGTTTTTTATTAAAAACTCATTTTAATAAATAATTAGAAAAAAAGACCTCTTCCTAAAATAATTACCAAAATCAACTTTTGCCTCTCCATGTCGGCGCCACGCCGGCGATTACCGTTTTCGCTCGCCAGCGTGGCGTTGGCGGGCACATGGAGGGGAGAAAATTCAGGTTTGAATTTTCAAAACCCAAACACAAAAAAAAGCTTAAAATTCAGGGTCGAGTTTTGAAAACATGAATCTAAATTTGTACAAAATTTTTATGAGAGAGAAAGAGGGGGAAGAAGGAAAAAGAAAAAAGAAAATTTTTTTTGCGCAGTTCACGTTCGGGTTTTCCTGAATTTTCAGTTATTTTTTGCGTCGGGTTTAAAACAAACCTAAATTTTTCACCCCGTGTACTGCCAGCGTCATGCTGGCGTCCTCGCTGACGTGAAACGATGTGCCTGTCAGAAGTGGTGTCGATAATTATTTTTGGAAATTTTTTTTTCTAATTATTTATTAAAATGAGTTTTTTAATTAGAGAAACCCTTCTATTTCTACGTAAACCTACCGTTTTCGCCTTTTCGGAATTCAAGGTGTCAACATAACGGGCTGTTTGTTCGTGCAAAACGTCGCAAGTCGTAAGTCGTAAAATGAGAATGGAAAAAGTGAACTGTAGCAGAGAAATATATTGTGTTTTACGGTGTTTGATTGATAAAGTGAAGTGTAAATGAAAAAGTATATTGTGTTTTACGGTGTTTGGTTGATAAAGTGAAAGTGTAAATAGTAAAGTATATTGTGTTTTACGGTGTTTGGTTGGTAATGTAAAAGTGTAAGTGGAAAAGTTGACCACAAAATTAACTGTAGCAGTGATTTAAATATTATAAATACTATTAAATTAAATCTACTATTACAAATTAAATTGTATTAATAAATTGAGATAAAAAATTAATAATCTTAATATTTTATTTATAACAATAATATTAATAAAATATTAGTATAAATAGTAAAATATTACTAAAATATTAACTAAATAAATAATATAAAATTTTAAGAAAAATTAAAGAACATTAATAAATTTTAAGAATACTAATAAAATATAAATATTAAAAAACCTTACAACAATAATAAAATATAGTTATAATATTATAATATTAAAAATACTTGAAAATTATTATAATATAAATTTTATTATTATTATTATAAATAATAAAAATATTAATAAAGTAAAATATTATTATAAATTAATAATATATATATATTATAGTATTATTATACTGAATTATCATTACAATATTAACATAATAAAATATTAATATAATAATAAAATATATTATGATATTAATAAAGTAATTTTTTAATTAAAAAATAAATAATTAAATATATAGTAATTTTATATTAAAGTATAATATTGTTATATTAATAAAATATTAACTCTAAATAAAATAATAAAAATGGAATAAGTATTAATAAAATAATAAAGTATTAAATAAAATATTAAATAAAAATATTAAATATTAAAACAATATTAAAAACAATAAAAAAATTAAAGATTAAAAATATAAAATAATTAAATAATTAAATAAGAAATTGAACACTATTTAAAATATTAAATATTTAATAATATTAAATTATATATTGATTATCAAGTAACTGTTTTGAACTGTAAGTATACTACAAGTGAGAGTTACATGACCACAAAATTAACTGTAGCAACTGCAAGTGGGAAAATATGAGTGTAAAAGTGAGATTTACATGACCACAAATTTAACTGTAGCAATGCAAGTGAGAAAAGAAGAGTTGCATTTTGTAAATTGTTTTTCAGCGAAACAAACAACGGAAAATGGAAAAAAAATTTTACGACTTGCGTTTTGCGGTGTTTTGCAGGGAAACAAACACGCCCGATAATCGATCAATGGCGGCTAATACGACCAACTCGTCGGCGACAGTGACGGCGGCGCCGACGACAACGGCGGGTTCTGGAGCAGCGGCGGTGGAGTGGCATCTGCGGCCCCCGAACCCTAAGAAACCCATCGTCTTCTTCGATGTCACCATCGGCACCATCCCCGCTGGCAGGATCAAGATGGAGCTCTTCGCCGACATCGCCCCTAAAACCGCCGAAAACTTCAGGTCTCTCTTCTCCCTTCCTCTCTCTTTCTCTTTTTATTTCCTTCATTCAGTCCTCCCCTCGAAACTACACACACTGTTTCAAGAAAAGGGGAAAAATTCTTGTTTTGATGGCCATATTTCATTTGGGACTAAAACCCCTTTTGAATGCGCTATGGTTAGTTTAATTTTCAAACTTAAAATTTCTTGCAATTTAAGCAGAAATTAGTCACAAACTACTTTGTCTATTTTAGTCAAACTCGAAATCTTGATGGTGTTAACAAACTTTATTTGTTGGAGGCGGCATGATTGATTTTAGTTCGCAGTAAAACATGACACTATGTAGAGTAATAATTTCTTGATATCTTATATTAGGAGCTTAGTGCCAAAATTCGCTTTAAAGACGTCAGGTTTATTGACCTTTTGATCATTAGAGAAGAGAAAAAATTTGCAAAATCTATGCAAGCCTTGTTGAATTATTCTTTTCGTAATATATTAATACAAAGTACGCTGTTCTGGGTAAAACGAACTTGAGTCATGAATAGGTTAAACAGTCTCCATATGATAGTTTCTTAAGTTTGCCTATTTAATCTCACTTTTACTTACCAAATCATATTTCAATGATTTGATTACCCCTATATTTAAAATTAAAAAAAAAAAAAAAAAAACTCTAACATGGGAATGTCATTAATTTATGGCAAGGAAAAACTTGCCATCAGGTTTAACTTTTTTGCCAATGCTTCTTGATTTCTACGAACCAGAACTGCTAACGGCTGGGTAGAAGAGAAATGTGGGAAAAGTTGGTTTTTTTGCTTTTGTGCAAATAGATCTTATATGCTTCTTTGTTTAAAAATTAATATGAAATATGAATCTTTATTTTAACCTATCTTCACGTCACAATGTATTAGCTCTCGGTGATTTGTATATCGTTGATTCTGATTGTCTATTACATATGCGATAATGTTGCTTTTATTCACATTTGTGGTCTAACTGCAAATTAATTTCTTTACTATGGCAGGCAGTTTTGCACCGGTGAACACAGGTATGCTAAAGTCATTGGCTTCTGGGACTTTAAGTTGGTTGCATCTTTTCTTTCCCCCCCGGTGGATTGCTGTTCCAGGAATACTTTTGCTTCTCTTTATAAATTTTATCAACAATTTTGAGTCAGGTCCTTTTTGCTTTCTTATTATGCTTAAAGCAGTTCTTGAATGTAAAATTATTTAATTATTTCATTACATGCTATGTTTGTGTGCTGTATGTGAATTAGTCTATTTTTTAGAAGAAGGAAAACACTGCTTTGATCAAATGGAGATAATGTGCAGGAAAAATGGGTTACCACAGGGTTATAAAGGATGCCAGTTTCATCGTGTGATTAAGGATTTTATGATTCAAGCTGGTGATTTTGTGAAGGTCAGGCTTGATTCTTTTAGCACTCGTACAAACTTGTAGGCTATGATTTTCTGCATGGCAGTTCAATATCAAGCTCTTATTATTAATTTTGTTTATGCTTAAAGATCTTGATGTGTTGCCATGACCTATTCCTGTCGCAGTTAATGAGCCTGCATGCGTTAATTTTAAGCCTTACATGTAGAAGTATGTGCAACAAATTATTGTGTGCTAGTTGCCACATATAATCGTCAACAGGATATGCTTTACTTCATGTCGTCATAGTTTCATATGACTAGGAATGAACATGGTTCCTTATGTTGTTAATATTAGCAACAAAAGTTGTTGTTTTTGTTTGGTAATATTGAACTCCTTGAGGGAATTTAACATGATAACTATTATATAGTTTCATAGTGGTTTTAATACTTACTGTCATAACATGCGGTTAGTTTCAATTTCAGATTCTGTTATCACGTATAAGGAAAAAACATCTATTTTGTAGGGTGATGGCAGTGGATGTATGTGCATCTATGGGAGTAAGTTTGAGGATGAAAACTTCATTGCAAAGCATACAGGCCCAGGTCTCCTGTCAATGGTATGTTATGACCTTTCTGAGGAGATATCAGTTTTATATATTTCACCAGTAGTTGTAAATAACAGGCGTTCTGTATTGTTGATTTGTTGGATTTAGTTATCTAGTACTTATTCCTTTTGCCTGACTTATTTCATTATACCTTTCGGATGCCATTTCCTTATTGTATCTCTTTATGCTTATATGTATGTTGGTATATGTGTATTTATGGATGTGTGTAATTGTTACAGACTATTCATGTTAATGTAAAGTAAACCAAATGACAATAATTCAGAGTATATGTCTTGCTCTCTTTCCTTGCTTTTTGTGGAGAGAAATCAAGGGTCGTGATCAGAGCTGAATTTGATTTTATTTAATGCATCACTCATGCTTGGCATCTCATGCAATTTGATTTTCCCTTAAAGCATCATACTTAACACAATACCTTTCGGAACCCTACTTACATAGCAATGCTCAAAAAAAAGAAGAAGAAGCTTTTATACCAAAATTTTAGGCATGTCTTAGTGCTAAAGATTGTGGGACTGGGTTAGAAGAGGTCCCTATTCAAGAATGGGTTATAAACTTTATCAAAGAACAAACGAAAAAGGAAAAATGATCCAGCTACTAAATCATTTTCTCTATTCAACTCTACTATATATTAAACTTGCTTTTGGCATATCCTCTTTTATGGCTCAATCCTATTACATCTTGTTCACCTTGTGTCCTACCATCTTCTTGAACTATGATCTTGTCACTCCTGATGAGAAACTCAACAGTCTCCTTGTACCAGTCTGAAGCTTATAGTGATTTTCCTTCATCTCAATTGATTCAACCACTAACTTCTTATGCATGTGCTCATTTCAATTCTATCTTTTGGTATGTTGCCTCATCTATCTACTTTCTGTAGCCTAGGAATCTGAATGAACCTGACAAAGTCTCCCAGGGTTTCCTTAATGATAGTGTTCTGAAACTCATAGAGGTCGTCCTGTTTATATAGATCTCGTCCTACCATATGGTACTGAAGTTGTGCAGAATCCACATTCTAGAAGCATCAATGTCTGTGCTCTCAGTTCCTCGCTCTCTTCCTACAAAATGGAAGTGCAACTCAGGCAGGTTGGGTCTGGTTTGATCTAGGTCTACTCGGGTTTCCCTTGCAAAATACCATATCCATAGAAAAACTGCCCCTAGTTGAGTTTAGCTTCTGATCAACCCGAGTTTAGCTCGGTTTGTGTCGGCTTAAAACCCGAAGGCTGAAATTCACAGTGACAAAATCTTGCGCCATTGACAATCAGAAATTCACATAATCATAACACTTGCCCATGTAATTAGTTGGTTACATAATAAAATTTACTCACAACCATTGGCAGTTAGTTCTTCTTGTCACAAAGTTAGAGAAAAAATGCCACTAAAAAGAAGAAGAGAAAATGAGCTGCCAAGCTTCCTTATAATAACTCAAGGATCACACTCCACTGCCTAAACCCTCCACCAGAACCCCACAGACAGACCCATAACAAATCCAAGATCTGAGGTTAGAGAGAAGACTTATGTTTATCAAGTTGAGATTCCATGCCCATTTAAAATAACTTGAGTTTTGTAAATTAGATTTTGGTCAAAGCTAAGATCATAGAAGGTCAGAGGTTTGGAGAACTAAAACTAATATAATAAAAGGTCAATAGAAGGTCAAAGAAATACAGAGAGTATACTTGAGAGGAAAGGTGGGGAGAAGGGATGTTGTGCTGTCAATATAAGTGAGTTAGGATTAAGGGCTTTAGAGAGGAGGTAGAGAAAACCCTTTATATGGAAACCGTGGTCTATTAGCTGTTCACCAAGTTTGATGAACCACTTGAAACTACAAAGGATATATGCTATTTAGATTGATGGATCTAGGTGCGTACGAGTCTTGTTTAGTGTAGGTATGTCTCTGGTTGGTGTTTGGTCAAAGTTCAAGTTTTTTTAGAAAATCATTGTCAATAACCATAGTCACTTCAATGGTTCACAGTCGCGGTCTCGGCCGCCGACTCGGCGGGCATTGAGACGGATCGGTCTCGGTGACTCGGATCGATCTCGGGCGATACGCGCAAAATGCTACATAGAAAGCTTAAAAAATTCTGAAAAAATCACGACAAATCTTAAAAAAATGTAGACGTCCACATTCATGTATCACATGTTCAAAACATATCACCTCGCATACTAAATATAAAGCGAAAGCATAAATATACGTGTCGTCAGTAGAAGCATATCAAAATACATGCACAATATAGTAAATTGTACAAATTACATTTATAAATACATGCTAATGTAGTTATTTTTGCACATTGAATTGCGATGAGACACAAAATTATCATAATAATCATCTCTACGGTAAGTAGATAAACTGATACTAGTGCTCGCAGATCTTTCAAGTTGTGGTCAGTAGTCATGGACATGTGTCACACCATAATGTTGGCCTGATTTCAAACTCAACATTTGCATATGACCTTCAAGACTATAAGTTCCTCCATCAGTACTATTGTTGCCCTCATTATTGTCTTCATCAATACCGCCGCCATCACCGCCATCACTGTCATCATTATCATCACCATCTTCACCATCATCACTATTAGAACTGGATAAAACCCTCACATCTTCACCACCACCGCCATCGTCTGCTTCTGTTATACCTCGGAGGGGGGAGGGGGGAGAGATCGGAAACAGGGAGAGAGAGGGAAAGGAGGGAAAAGAGACAGAGAGATGGGAGATGGAAAGGGAGACAAAGAGAGTGGGTGAGAGAGGAAGGGGGAGAGAGAAACAAAGGGAGGGGAGGGAAAGAGAGAGACGAGAGATGGAGAGAGGGGAGAGATAGAGAGAGAGGGTGAGAGAGGGAGGGGAAGAGAGAAACAGAGGGAGGGAGGGAGAAAGAGACAGAGAGGAAGGAACATCACCCGGGGCTGGGGAGGATCGGGCGGCGGCGATCGGGCGGCTGTGGAGTCCAGATCTGAGCGGCGACGATCGGGCAGCGACGGCGATCTCCAGATCTGAGTGAGAGAATTTTTTTCTTTTTTTTCTTTATACCCGTTCGTCACTGGTGAATATACGTTTTGAGCCGACTCGATCGAGAATCGGAGTCGACTTGGTCGACTCAGCCGAGTCAACTCTGATTCTCGGCCGAGTCGGTCTCCTCTGAGTTGAGTCTACCGACTCGTGACTCGGACTCGTATCGGAGCGGGCCGAGACGAATACGACTCGGCCAACTCGTCTCCGACTCGGCCGAGTTTTTGAACCGTGAAAGTTAATCTGGGTTACATTTTACTGACCATTCTTGGACTAGATTATACAAATAGTGTTGCAAAACGGGAGGGGAAAACTTTATGGTGGGATTCGAAAGAACTACTCTAGGGTTTGTGGAAACCAGGGAAAAGATAACAATTCGGACTTCATAGCCAGGTGAATTGTTCACCCACTTTATGCATCATACACAAAGATTTCAATGAAATACAATTAGGGTTTCAATTTTCAATAACTCTTCATTCATTGATTCCAAAATTCATCCTACAAGAATATTTGTCATAAAGGCCACATGCACTACTAGTGCCATGTCTTTCTACTAATCATTAAAAGACTAATAAAAGAAATAATAAATAATAAAAGACTAATAAAAGACTACTGCTTCTTCTAATCAAAGACTACTCCTACTTCTAACCAAAGACTACTCAGGCCTTCCATTTCCTGCGCGAATATGTCTTCCAATAGCTCGTTGAACCGTCAATATTCTCATCAATTCTTTCTTGGTTGGAGAAAACTCATCCTCGAGTTTTAAAATGCGACATTACGGAAAATCTCGAACATATAAAGTGGATTGGATGTCGATCATGGCTTCTATATCTATGAATTGTGGAAAATGGACATCATAGTCAGAAAAGACTTGAAAGGGATTACACTCATTTGGCAATACCAACATGAAAGGTTGAATCAATAATGACTTGTTGACAAAGAAGTGATCAACTCTGACGGCAGTAGCAGTGGATCAAGCACTGCTTTAGGCTTGAGTCCGGACTTAGTCAGTGGCATTGTATCAAGCGCTGCTTCAGTTTGAGCTCGAACTAAGTCAATTGATTGAAGTTTGAACTTAGCTCGACCTCTAGATTTGATTATGACGCCGACTCTGATTTTTGTTTTATGATGCCGACTCTGATTTTTGTTTTAGATATATCTCTAGCCCTGACTCAAGATATGATGTTGAAGGCTATAGATCTAACTTGTACTCGTGCATAACAGGATACCGATCTAACTTTGTCCCCTTTAATTTTACCCTAAATTTGCATGTCTTTCAGGAGGGCTTTGATCTCCATAATAGCCTTTTTCGGCAGCTGTTCTTCCCTAAACTTATGTAGGTCTTCCCAGCAGGCTCTATTCTCCATAATAGCATGGTGCAATAGCTTGCTATCCCTTATGTTAGGGAACTTGCTCCAGAGTGAAGAAGTCTAATTTCAATTGGGCCTGTTGCAAGGACGTTTGCCTATTGAGCTTGAGATCCACTAGGATGTGAATGATTGTCTCCCACGAATGCAACGTCTAAATAACATCTTGAATCGACTTTAGAACAACTTGAAAGCGGCTCAAAAACCAAATCTGTCCACTTTGAAGCTGAAGCAGGTCGGGTCGGATCTAAAGCATGGGTCAGCTTCGCAGATTTTGATTGCGAGTTGTTATCATGTCAGGTTGCATATTTTGATTTTGACATTGCATATCTGATCAATATGAATCCACTTATGATTGCGGGTTGGATTGGCTATGGTCCGGCACCGAATCAGATAAGATTTGAACCCGATCTCCTTTGTCTGCATGAGGTTGTGATTGGGTTTTGTCATCGATGGCAAGGGATCGACGAGGAGCTAGCGATGATGAAAGGGCGGTGATGTTGTGGCAGTGTTGAACGACATTGCCATGTCAAGGCAGTCAGGCGACGGAGGAGCGATGCAGGGCAGCGGTGTCGACCAGATTCGATGTCGAGATGGGTGTCGTACATGACCGCGGTTTCGAGATTCGATCAAGATCTCGCAACTGATTGGGGGCGGTCGAAGGTGGAGGGATCTCGCAGACTCACAGAGGACGATATCTAGAATCGATGCAAGATCTGATAGATTCAGATGGCTTGATGTTGCCGGTAGGGTGAGATCGGGGTCGTGGAAGGGCGGTAAAGGCATGGTGGTTCCGGCGACGTCGTGGATGATTGCGACGCGATTGGGGGTGGAGAATCAGGGTTAGGTTTTGATTTTTGTGGGTGCATTCGGTGAAGAGAGGAAGAAGAAGATAAATAGTGGGATTTTTTTTAAATTTTTGATGGTTTAGTCCTATCATATATTATCGGGTTGCTGCAAGTCGGGTTAGGACTAGCCTACCCAACTTGCATCCCTATTACATGCAATGTAGGTTATATCCAAACCTACTATCCTCTAGTTTCATTGTTTTGTGGTGCTAACCACCTCTCAATTGTATGGAAATGATACGTTGGATATAGAGAGACAGTGTCGGAAGCTAAATGAAGAAATAGGCACTATGATTCGCTTCCTTTCTTGTTTTCCTTTGGGTCTTCTAAAGGGTTTTATGAAAAGGATCTATCCAAGTCTTGCTAACAATCCAATTGAAGCTTAGTTCTTCTTCTCTTTCTTTTCTTTTATGTAGAGAGAAAGAGAAAGATCCTAGGGCCATAAATGATGAAAGAGAAAACAAAGGTTTTGCATCTAGATCTACCTATGTTAACAGGGTTCCCAAACCCCTTTTATGTTAACAGTCCAACCTAGTAAATATGGACACAAGTATTCTTAAGTTCATGCTATGCTTCGGTTTTAGTACGAGGATGGGGTACTCTATATTGAGTTGTAATGCAGTATGAAGGCAAGCTTAATCAGGTTGATATTTAGAGTTTGATAATCTTTTTGCATTAAGGCACTCAGGTTATGTTGAGAATTATGCATATTTATATGTCTGCATGTGTAAAGACAAGATACTTTACATTGGAAGCCATGTAAAATTATGGATTATGAAAATATAAGCTTTGCATCTTTTCAATATCTATACTGCAAGCTGTAATTTGGTTCTTATTCAAAAAATAGAAAGCAAATACTTTATTAAAGTGCATGAGCGCAATAATTAAGCTAAGTAATCAGAGATTGATTCCAAGCTTGAAAAGCCACTAGTGTAAGTTTCAAAACTACATACAAGTTTAATAAGGAAAAGCTAAATACTAGAGCAAATACATCGACGTAGCTCATTAAATCAATTATTCATTGGGTGTCTTCCTTTAGTTATTGGGACACTAGTTTTTGTGATCCGGATCAGGAATGCACCATGAATCAAGATCGCATATCACCACGAGTTGAATGGCACGAACAGATTAAAATTCCCGCCGTGGGGGGGGGGTCCTTTTTTTTTGTGTTTGTTGGGTTGGGAGGGTGGTGGGTGCGAATTAGGTAACACTAATGATAAGGTACTCAAGCTTGAACCTCACAGGTAAGAGTTCGATCAATGAGCTAGTAACAGTTTCTTTGATTTGACACTCTTTAAACAAGTTGACACATTAGTCCTTGCAATGCTAGTCCCTTGGTACTTGTGACTGCATCATGACCAGTAAGATAAATATTAAATAGTCCATTCCAACCGACAAGGATGCCCATTCTGGTGTATTTATCAAGCCAAGTCAGAGCACATCTTAGACTCACAAAACCTGTGTCTAATTTTGCCAAGTGTCCAGATTTTAGGAGTGGTGCCATTTTAGAAATTATATATGTTTTATAGGACAAGTAAATGATTACACATGCACTCCTTAATATTAGGACTTTCAAAAGCTTAGCCAGATAAGTAAATCCAGGATACATGTACGAGACACAATATGGATATTGGGGATAAGACAAATTCTGTAAAGCTGGGAAACAAGTTTGATATGGATACGATAAATAATATATGAATATATTTGTATTTTTGTGTGTCCATATACATAGGTACACATGTAATATATAGTGCACAAATACAATACAGGATAAAAACACAACATGATATGTGTACAAGTATACAATAATTATTAAATGAGCTTGTCTATATGTTTTAATGTTCATTAGCTGTGTCATAAATTTGCAAGGTTACAACAGTTAAAAGAACACAATATATTTGATGTTATGAAACATTTTCGAGCAATGTAAATCAATAATTATGTGAATGATTCTTATTGAGAAACTAGACAAATTATATGCAACACATCTACAAGTTATAGAGTCGTAAACTCTTCTTCAAAGTTAGATTTTATTTTTGTTTAACTTTATAGTCTTGGCCTGTCTCGGATATGTTGCAAGTTTATGATATATTTGTAGGAGGAACTTACACTCATCGGTCAACTATTGGAGTATCCAAGTATTGGAAAAGTATTTCATACATGTACACCTCATTCAATGAAGTATCCATGTTATATTTATATATGATTCATCCTTTTTTTAATTGTATCTCACAATTTGCGTCTACTTATGTTCAACTCTTTTCTTCAACATCTGCTTTACCTTTGTTATCCTTCTTGCCTTTCTTATCCCCGATTTTACTAATTTATGTTGTAGCCATTCCCTTGTTGTAAGATGGCCATTTTCCCCTATATGAAACAAGAACCAATAGGGAAGTTCTTGTTCCAGCCTATCATGGTGGTTGTTGAAGAACAAACTATTTGTGTTGGAGCCGCACGTGGCTCTCTGTGCTTTAATGTTCATGCTGGAGGGATTTATGTCAAACAAAGAGTCTCACATCGGCTAGACATGGGCATGGTCTTGGGTTTACAAGGACTTGAGCTACGTCACCTAGAAGGCTAGTCTTTTGGGATGGTGCCCCAAGTCCTTACAAATGGTATGAGAGCCATGCCTCGAACTTAGTAGTGCATGTGGGTGTTGTTTGATCCCCTAGGGCGCAAAAGGCGCAATATACCCCTGTAAAGCTAGTTAGGCTCTCGAGGATTTGGCAGCAGTGCTCCTGCTTCACGTAAGGCGTGTGCTACTAATGCGGTGAAGAGGAGTTACAGGCTGCACTCCTACTTCACGTAAGACGTTTGTCTCCAGCGCAGTGAAGAGGATTTCGATGGAGCATATGTCTTCCAGGTGTGAAGATGGTCTTCCAGGCGTGAAGATGAGCTTACAGGGGACTCTTTGTTCAAGAGGAGGATTGTTGGGATTTATGTCGAACAAATAGTCTCACATCGGCTAGACATGAGGATGGTCTTGGATTTATAAGGATTTGGGCTACTCCACCTAGAAGGGTAGTCTTTTGGGATGGTGCCCAAGTCCTTGCACATGCCTACTTCAATTTAACTATCAATCTGTGCCTCTTCAACCGCAAAATTAGGTTGTAACCATGTGCGTCTGAATATTATCATTAATCATCCTTTGTACCTAGCTGCTAAGACATGATGTCATTAGGCTCTTGTATGTTGTCCTGAGTAATCAAGTGCAAGGATCAATTTCTATACTCATACGTTGAGCCATAGACATGCTTTAACTTGAGCAACTGAAGATGGAGTCATTGCTTGGAATAGAAGGAAGCTTGCTCCTTCTAAGTGACCTCACCTTAATTGTGGTATGTTTCTTGCCTGCACATTCCTTCAATTTAAGGGAAGTATATTTCACTTTGTGGTGTCAGAAAAGGCCATAGCATTGGAAGAACTCCAAATTGTTAATCCAATCTTGTTTTCCTTGGATTAAGTTCCCCATAGTAACCATAGACTTCAACTTTAGTCGCCTTCAAGGTAGGCCCAATAGAAAGGTTTGTGATGACGAGCTGCGACGGATGGTGGGGCCCAAGACAATACTTGATTAGCTTACCAATGTTGTCTAGGACGAAGCTTACAATCCGAATTAATTGCAGCCTTACTGGGAGTAATGATGTCCATGATCTTTTCAACACACTCAACTGGAATTCTCCCTCTTATTTAAGTACTTCTTTCTGACATCTATTTGTTTCATCTCTCTTGCATAAGTGCCTAATGTCTGTTCTAAGGAGTTGCTAGAAGTCATCATTAAATGGTGTATCTTCTGCATTTTAGACCACTACGGTTGGGTATGCAATGGAAATAAAGGAATGGGGGAGAATGAATGAATGAAAGTGAGGTATCAAGGCTTCAATACCAAATTGTGTAATTAAAGTTTAAATTACAGCAGACTAAACCTAGGGCTGATTTTGGGGTTCTTAAAGGATGTCCAATGATGAGAAAGGTGCATAAACTAGAAAAAGATGGTACCAAACCAAATGAAGATTGGGGCTTCCATGCAGATTAATAGGCTATGGAGAAATCTAACTGCAACTAAAGTGTGAGCATTGCGAAAAATGCTTAAAATAAATTGATAACTAAATATAAATGGTTGAGAAAGACTATTACACTTGAAAATTTTGACAAATATTGGAAAGAGGAGAACTGTAGTTTCAGATGTAAAGATGAATAAAATAGAAGTCAGTGCGAAAAGAAGAGAAACTGAAAGAGTGAAGTTTCCCGGACACCTTTATTTTCTTTGATTCTTCACCAGATTTTTTTTCTTCTCATAATTCATTCATGCTTAACATTATTAAAGCATAATTGACTCTAATGCATGACTCCTTAGCTAATTTAGCGGACTCTTAATAATGACACCTAACAAAAAGATGACTTGCACAATTATATAACTGAATTTACAGCTCTATCTAATAAAATAACTGTCATGTTTTAAAGAAAAATACTTATCTACTAACTTTGGACCTACTCACATGTCTACTCAAGAGACAAACATAGTAGGTCCTCCATACACAACACTATTAATTAATTTGTGTGCGCCCCTACTTGATTCTTTTGAGTAAACATGCAGGTAGGTCTAAAGTGAGTAGGTAAACTATTTAAATTGCATCTCCTTATAGCTCACATCCAATCTGGTACTATTATCTTTGCCTTTGGAGTTATGAAAACATGACAAGAAATATGCTTCTTCATTTAATTCTACAACCCAACCCATCCGCCCCTCCTCTTCGCGCGGAGACCCACCAGAAGGAAAAGAAAACACAGACAAAACCTAATACAAAGAAAACCCAAAAGAAAATGAAAAGCACTAAGCAATGACAGAAATAAATGAAGTAGCACTCTCTCTTAGAAGCTGACAAGCATGAAAGCGAGTATATATGGATACGACAATTCCTTAAAGAGTATGACACGGGGACACGACATGATATGAAGTGCGACACACCCCCACAGAGTTATGTTCGTACATCCAAAGCACAAACATCTATAATATAAGAGAATTACATATATGCAGAACTTTTAATCTACATACTTTTTTTTTATGACTTTGCAAAAATAATAGGTTTTGGCTTTTCAACTTTCTATTGGATGGCTCAAAACATGTCTTAACAGTTATATATTTTATACAAATTAAGATTTTAACAGCATTTTTTCATTAATAGTCTTTGATATGCACACGATAGTAGATATATATCTCAAATATGTACTGGGAGCAAAGAAATGCATCCAAAATGTATAACATTTATCAAATAGTGTGCAACAAGTTTACTAACTTTAAAAATGTATGTATAATTGAGGGCATGTTTAGGAAATATCCAGGTGTTCAAGAAGTGTGGGGTCCGACACGGGAATGGCTTCTTGGTAGAAGTGCTCATGCTACATAGCTTAGAAGTCTCTTTTATTTCATTTCTTCTTCTTTCTCTCTCTTTTTTTTATTTTTAATTTCATTCTTTTTCTTCTTCTTCATCTTGTTTTATTGGCCCTACTTTCTTGGCCTTACAATTCTAGGTAACTGAAGAAGGGGTGGGACTCATTTCTCATTTGTACCATGGCCTACCTATCTGAACTGCCCCGAGATCATGCCAAGTGAAACTCATCCATAAGTTCGCAAGATTTATAATTCATTGCGTATAGATTTTTCCTCATTTAGATGTATAAGCTAACTGTAATATGATCTATAAGATTCGTAGCCATCATGAAAATTCTCTCAAAATCTTGTGAAAGATTTTTTTCCTTTTCTTGCAATTATGTTTAACTCTGACATGTTACTTCATAGATTACTATTGCTTTGGATTATTTCCTCTTCCTCTACTTTATACTTCTCTTCCTGTATTTAGCATGTGGTTTGTCCTTCCACAATAGCCACATATCAAGGGTAAGAAATTAGTATTTTGACATCTCGGCTGATTCTTGCATTAAATATTTGTTTTCAAATTGTTCTTCTACATGCAAATTTTCTTGTATGGGATGTTTCTAACACTTTTGTTTCACCAATGATTAACCTTTAGAAACAGTTGTTTTACACATTTTTTAGTAATCAGTTAGCATCTTATGATATTTACCAAATATGTTACCTTCTTATTCCCTTAACTATTTCAATACCAGTTATAGTCGGTCAAAACCTTTGCACACCCGGTGAATGTGTTAATGGAGGTCACTGCCACTCTTTAGCAGCCATGCGGCCTATGCTCGGGATTCAGAGCTGGCAAACTAGGTAAACCATTCAGCTAATAGAAAATGCAGTCCAGTAATTAACTCATAGACAAGGTGAAAGTAATGCTATATACCAATCTGTTGGCTGATAAACTTCCTATGAAAAGAACTATGCACATTAAGGAATAGAAGTTGGATGATTGTTCTCTCCTCTCGGAATATATTTTCCTGCTGCATTGTATACTACACATTGGTCTCAGAGCTTGGTCAATGGTCGATGTGGATGTTTCAAAGATTAAATCAAGGTAGACATTGTGCGGTTGGGCTTTAGGGTTTTATGCCATCAGTGCCTAAATTTTGAAATTTGATAAATGGATTTGGATGTCACTCGGTTAACTTGGCCCTTGATTTGAAATGAGGGAACTGAACGGCTTTTACAAGTAGATATGAATGGAGTATACATACTGGAGGAAGACTCCATCAATCCCTGTCCGGCAAAAAGGACCCTGAAAAAGAAATTGTCATTTTTCATTCCTTTAATTTATCATTCATTTTGCAGCACAGTGAATCTTTTAAATATTTCACTCCACATGGAAGTGATGTTTATGTTTTGAATTTCCCCCCAGTGGTGTCTTGACTTTTCTGTGCTCCTTTGTCCTGCAGATGTTTTCTTTGTCCAAGTTTTTGTTAGTTATCATGTTTTGCCTTTTTTTTTTTCCTTTTTTGCAGGCAAATAGTGGCCAGAACACTAACGGTTGTCAGGTAAATTTTTTATTCTTTGTTCAGTTATCATTATTTATGAGTCGTGTACAGTGTCAGCTCCCCGGGTCATTTGCTAAAGAAAATTGCCTTAGACAACCAATAGGGGGCATCCTCAAAAGAAAGTGAAAATCTATTTTGAGTTCCAACATGGTTTATTTGGTCAATGTACTGTGCTAATTGCTGTCCAGAGCTTTACAACTGAGAAACTAGTGAACAATTCTGCTTACATATTTCGTTCAAGTTTGAATTTGGATTCAGAAGTAAATAAACAGTTTTTTTTTTTTTTACATTCAATTTTAGTCTGTTTCTTTTCCCTCTTATGACTTAAATTTGCATTTTCCTCTACCTGCAGTTCTTCATCACTTGTGCGAAGTGTGATTGGCTAGACAATAAGCATGTAGTTTTTGGGGTAAGCTCTTCAATCATATTTTCTCTTACTGCACATTGGTTTAGATTAATTTAACACTAGTTAGATGTAGAATATTGATATCACAGCCTGGGTGGGCAACCATTACTTCATAGTAGAGATACTGAAGTTGGCTATCATCTGGATAAGGCTGCAGCGCAGCAATCAGCAAAGGCTGGTTCAAAATTCGGAATAACTGCACTGGTTATTGCTATCCAATAGGCATTCTATCAGTCATTCACAAAAAATGGTGGTTGCTGGAAATTATACTTTCTTATTTGCATCAAACTTGACCATATTTGTGTACCTTTGTGAAAGTTCTCTCGTTGTTCATTTGTCTTGTTGCTGCAGAGAGTGCTAGGAGAAGGCCTTTTGGTTGTTAGGAAGATTGAGAATGTCGCAACTGGACCAAACAATCGTCCTAAGCTTCCATGCGTTATTGCTGAGTGCGGTGAAATGTAAAGAATTTTTTTGTCAAACTTACAAATGCTGATATCTAACATCCTGATTAAGCTTGACTATAGTGTATGGATGGTATGAGCGCGTTTCATCTGGTGTTGTGCTCCCTTGATGCGGAAACCCTTTTATGGAAAAAAGTGATTGGAAGGGGTGGGAAGCCCCCAATATGAACTCATTGAGAATTGACATCAGACTCGAGTTTCATCATGAGGTCTTGGGATTTTATTGCGACTGTTCTCACATCAGTCTTTTTCTTATTTTCTGTTTCCTTAGTATGATTTATTTGCTCCGTTACTGATTGTAACATGCATATTTAAGTTTGTGGTTTTTTTATCATCTGCATCTGAGACGGACAATGAAAGATTGGTTTGTGATAGTATTACTATTGATGTCGATAGAAAGATTATCATGGACTCAAATTTGGCATATATAAAATAAATTCATTTTGAGTCCAGGAGTCTTGTTAACAGGTGATATGAAAAAGAAAAAAAGGTATTTGTACCCAAAACTGAGACAGATGGGCAGGCAGAGAATAACTTGGGGGTATGGCAGTAGATTGTTGTAAGCTAATATTATTCAAGAGTAAGACAAATTATATGATTGTGTATGCACATGTATGTACATTGTGATTCAGAACTGATTCAAGAAGCAACAAATTATTCACATAAACATCAATATGGAAACAACTTAAATATTTCATTCCAAGTTAACATAGAGGTATTTAGCCCTACAACTATTCTCGTAATACATGGACATTACAAGTATTAACTTTGTCGCGGTGCATTACACCTTAAAAGTGAAGCATACGAAATATGAGTATAGCTCTAATATAGCATGACAAATAATTTGCTGGTCTCGAATCGGTATTTACATTTAGTTTAGTTTGTTACCTTTTTCCCTGAATTTTAATTGTGTTATTCGGCCAAGCTTTGCTTCAATGATAATATATTGCATCTGTGTTTTTTTTTTTTTTTGCCAGTTAAGGGGGTACTCAATATCACGCACGCGCGATGGTTCGAACGGCAACATGTGAGTGAGCGGAGCTCTTATGAATACAAGGCCGACCGAAATGCCACTTGCAGGACACACATTGTATTTGTTGCTGAGAAATATTATACATGTTCACTTATATATACTAGCTCTCTTAATATAATGCAAACTCTATTTGGGACTTATGGGCTAAACTATGCCCTCGCAGCACTCTCCAGATCGATCTTTGTCGTTTGTATGTTAACATGATCATCATCGTATGCAATTCTTCCAACTACAATAACCGTCATCAAACCCAGCTGCTCATACACCTACCATTTTATAATAGCTTTCATTAGACTCAAATTAGTATTTTGTTTCTAAAATTCAAGTTGTACTTTTCAGAGCACATTTAATACTAATCTATTTATGAAAGGCTAATTTGTCTTTTCCTTTTAAAGGTAATGTAACTCATTATTAATGTTCAGGTCTTGAACAAAAACATGCGTCTTTCGTATACGCAATGGATATGGTCACTTGCAACTGAAGCCTGACTCAGTGGTAAAAGAGTTGGTTGGGAAATGAGAGATCTCAGATTCGAGATCGAGTTATGAAATTTGTTTAAAAAAAAAATAAATCTAGTCACTTATAATCTATATGAATGTCTACTCAAAACTCAAAGGACAAATAGCATTTAAGTGACAGTAATCAAATAGAATTTATGGGAGCTTACTATGTTTGTCTTGAACATGAGTAGATTTTAAGTGAGTATATAAAGCATTAATGATACCATTTTCCTATTTTGGTGTATATGGATATGAGTTTTTCAGTCGAACCATAAACTGTATTAGCATTGTATATTGTATTTATATTTGGTAAATAGATACACCCATTTGGACCCCTTGGCCCGATCGTTTTGGCGGTGACGGTTGCATTTTTTGATTCGAGGTTGACGATCTCAAACCAAGTTTTTCTTTTGAGCTTTTTCTTCTTGGTCTGGTTTTGGCAACTTTGAACCAAAAATTAAGCTCAATTTTTTTTTAACTAAGTGAACTTGGTCTGGGGTAGCCAACCCAGGACCAAGCTTTTGAAGCTCAAAAAAAAAAATTGAGCCTCATTCTTGGTCAGAGGTAGGCAACCTTGGACCAAGCTTTGGAAAAGCTCCAAAAAAAATTGAACCTCATTCTTGGTCAGTGGTTGCCAACCTCGGACAACGAAGAAAGCGCTCCAAAAAAAAAAGACTTGGTCTGGGGTTGGTAACCCCGAACCAAGAAATGCCAAACACCCGTGAACAGAGCATGCCACACTTGCGGGGCGAAACGATCGATCGCCAACATGACGCCTACCTGGCCTGTCTGAGAAGGTTTTTGAAAATAATTTGAGGGAGGTTGCTTTTTGGAATTAATTTAAAATGAATTTATTTATTTAAAATTTTGCCCTAAAATCTTAAGGTTTAAGAGGAAAAATCTCAAACTTAAGAGGAAAAATCTCAAACTCTCTCTCTCTCTCTCTCTCTCTCTCTCTCTCTCTCTCTCTCTCTTTACACACACACATACATAATTGTGTCATTTTGGAAGGATTCAAGGCCGAATTCTTCCCACTCAAATACAACTCTACGACATCTGAATGTAAGATCCACTTCGTTGAAGTTGATTTATATTATTTCAAGTAACTAAAAATAAAAAAAATATGTTTTTTGAGTACTTTTTGCCCATTCATCAAGTAGGCACAAAATGGACGGCCGAAATAATGAGTTGGTTGTTCATTTTACGTCTACTTGGTGGGGGAAAAGTATACAAAACACTTGTTTTTTTGGTTTTTAGTAATCTAAATAATATAGATCAACTTCAGCAGAGTGGATCTTATATTTGAATGCGTGAGATTGAGTTTGAGTGGTATGGATTCGGGCTCGAATCCTTCCGCATGTACCCAAGTGTAACTCTCTCTCTCTCTCTCTCTCTCTATATATATATATATATATATATATATATATATATATATATATATATATATATATATATATATATATATATGAGAGAAATGTAAATCAGCTGACACAGGAGGCAACTCCTCCTATGTCGCACTCAAAAATCATATTTTCCGAATGAATTTTTAAGATCCGACCACACATTATCATCTTCATATTCTATGATATATACATATAAAAAATCAAGTGATTTGAATTTTGTTTACTACATTTTTTTGGGTTCAAACATTAACGGTTTTTTAACAATAGAACAAAATAGAACGTTTAGATCAATGAGTAAACGAACTTCAAATCACTTGATTTTTAGATGTGTATATCTTAGAATATGAAGATGATAATGTACGGTCGGATCTTGAAAATTCATTCAGGAAATATGATTTTTGAGTGCGACATAGGACGAATTTGCCTCCTGTGTCAACTGATTTACATTTCTCTTTATATATAATATATATATATATATATATATATATATATATATAGGGAAATGATCCTATGAGAACGATTCTCAAATTAAGATTCATAAGAACTCCACGTCACCCCATGAATGATCTGAACAGTTCATCTTGACCTACATACTCAAATTAGGTAATAAATAAAAAATCACCCGATTTCATATATATATATATATATATATATATATTTGTATTTGTAAATAGAGAAGTGTATATCAGATGACAGCGCTGGAGTCCATCAGCTAGTGGGGTGGCAGCATCTCAAACCCAGATTTAGGCTGAGAGCACTTTGCACAAAATATCCTCTCAATTGTGGTCCCCACCGCCCAATTAATCTCTCTCTGTCTCTGCACTTTGCAAAAAACACCCCCTCAACTGTGTTCCCCTCCCCCAATAATCTCTATCTGCCTCAACACTTTGTAAAAAACACTGCTTAAACTATGCTCCCCACCCCCAATTAATCTCTCTCTTTCTCTCTCTTGAGTTGCATCCCAACGCTCTCAAACCAAATCCGTAGCTCCTCTCCTACTCCAGCGACCACTCTCTTTCCTCTCTTTTCCCGTCATCGATGCTCTCTCTCCCCTCTCCCACTGACATCTTTCTTCTCTCCTCACCTCTCCCGTTGTCACCTCTCTCTCCTCTCATCTCTCATTCCGAGGGCATTTCTCTCCTCTCCTCGCCTATCCTGTTGTCGACGCTTTCTCTCCTCACCTCTCCCGCTTTGGCAATCTCTCTCTCCTCTCCTCGCCTTTCCCTTCTGGAGAGGAGAGGAGAGGAGAGGAGAGAAAAGAGCGACAACAGCGGATGAGGAAAGGAGAGAGAAAGCGGCAAGAGGAGAGGAGAGAGAGATTAATTGAGCGGTGACAGCTAGGATATTTTGTGCAAAGTTATTGGATGCTGGGGTGTTTTTTTTAACAAAGTTACTCAATTTCAGCTCTCAACACAGATCTGAGGCTGAGATGTTGCCCCTTAACCCCAGCTGATAAACTCCATTAGGTTGTCATCAGACATGCATTTTTCTCATATACATACATACATAAATACACACACACACACACATCTATTAACATGTAATAGACGTGGTAGAAATAATATAAATACAAAAGTGCTCTTTTGCTATTAGTAAATTTTATCAAATGGTTTTTCATTATAAACACCATGAGATCTCTTTCTTTATCCACTCACTTCCTTTTTATAAAAGATCTCTAAGTTAAAGCACGCTTCCAAAATTGAAAACAAGTTATGTCAACAATACCTGACCTAGTCAAATATTCTCAAGCTCAATCGATATTCTCATGTTTATGAATGCTTTAAAAAGGCTTCATCAGTAAATAAATTCAAAGTTCTCCTGGAGTTCTTGATTGTAATTTGTTAAATTTGTCTAATAGGATCACAGGGTGCAGGGCCATTTTCATGCACGTCTCCCATGTCAATGAATCCTCTACCAATACCCAAAGCTCGTAGGGCCAGTAGAGATCAGCCAATATATCAAAATAATCCCGATGATGGGTCTAAACTTGACAGCAGGACCTAAACTAAAGGGAGAAAAATATACGAGGGGGGAAAATAGAGAGATAAGAACTACATCTAAGATAGCTAGTTATGTGTATTGTATGTGATTTAATTCGTTTTGAATCTTTATTAGCTGGGTCCACTAACTTTGAGCCAGCCTAAAGGTATATATGCAAATATTAAAAACATTAAGGAGATAGGGGAAATACAAATAAATTAAGTAATAAAAGTATTAAAAAATAAAAGGGCATATATGTTGAAATCCCTATTCATTTTAGCAATCTACTCTGTTGAAATGGATCTACGTTATTTTGATCATCTAATAAACTTAGACGATTTTGAGTTTTTCCACATTTATCTAGTAGCCGCAAACAACTACTAAACTCATAAGTCTAAAGAACCGTGTCACTAAGACGTGACTTAGTGGTAAACACATGTGGTTGGGTTATGGGAGATTTTAATTCAAAACTAGCAAGCGGTAAAAGCACGTGGTTATATTATGAGTTCTCAAGTTCAAGACTTTGGGTTGCGACCTTTCTTTAAAAAGAAATAGTGGTTTTTAGAATATATACCAATATATTTTTTGAGAAATTAACATATTTGACCTCGCCTTATGTATATATATTTCCATAGATGACTTTTGCAAACATGTCCTTTTATCAATTATAAGTCAATGATAATTGAGTAAATAAATTTTAAGCAATCAAAGTATTCTTTACTTAATTTTTGCAACATAAGAAAATAACTATTTAGTATCAACCTCAATGTCATTTTAACAAGAAATAATTGTACTAGTTAATTAAACAAAAATTAATATGCATTATAATATTGAAGACACATGATCAAAAATAGCACTAATATATTGATGTAATAGAGCTAAGATTTCATGCTGTAAAACACAATAATTAGTTTGAATACGATTTAATTTGTTAAAATTGAGCATAAATTCATTTTTCACTAAATAATGGCTGACAAAAGAGTATATTTGCAAAAACAATTCAAAAACACAAGGTCAGATATAGAAATGTGCTAAAAACTTCGAAATAGAAATTCAAAAATAGCTGTTGGGCTCAACGCCGCCTCAGATTTTGATTTGAAATCTGTCCAAATTTGATTCGGTGAGACTGTTAGCTTACCCCTTAAGCTATTAAGCGAACCGTTAGATTAATGCCTCGCCCAGCTTCATTAATAAATACCCCCTTTTAAACCGGTTGCTCTCTCTCAGAAACCCAAAGCCCACATCCAAAACCCTAAACGCTAACCCAAAATCAAGAAGAAATTGACCCCTTTCTCACGATCTGGATGCAAGGAAATCAAGGCGCCAGTGATCGCCGATGATCTAGAGGTGGGAAGAAATCCTTATGTCCATCGAAATCAAAAGGTCAATTTTCTGTTCCCTTCTCTTCTTTCTTCTTCATCTCTTCTTCTTCTTGTGATTTCGTTTGTTTGCGTTGGCTGGAGACATCTGTGGATGTTGATTGTTCCTTTTTGAAGGGTCGATGTTAATAGCTGAACGTGGCCGCTCATCGCATCCGATCGAATCTTTGTTCAAGTGCTTGATGATTCCACCAATCCAATTGTTAATTAAGGTAATTATCACGGTTTAAATAAGTAAAGATTGATAATTTCATTTCTATTTCTGTTTTATGTTCTATTCTGTTGTGTTTTTGTTTTATTCTGTTCTTTCCATATTGGGTTCGTCTTCTTTGTCTTCCCCTCGCAATGCTTGCGTTCTTGATTTTATTTCTTTAATTGGTTTGATTTTCACACAAATGCCTTGGGTTCCTGAATCTGATCCGGGTATCATTTTTTATGTTCCAAACCCAGCAGATGAGGTGTTTTGGTAGCAATGTCTGCAAAGAACAGAATTCATGGGGGAATCAATTGCAATTCAATGACAAGGTTAGTTTTTGATTATGACCTGTGTTAATAATAGTCAATCTATTTCCCCAATTTTAGCGAGTAGCAATGGATGATTAACAAAGTCTATTTCTGAACATATTTTCTTTATTTTCAGTTTAAGCATAATTTTTCTTCCTTCTTCCTTGGATTTGTCTATGCATGTTTTGACTCATGAAAGTAGCATTTCATTTTTTGATTATTCCTTTTGGAACTGAAAAATCCTCATTGCATTTTATTGTTGTCACAAGTGGTTCTTCCTGCCCAATGGACTACACACATATTTGGGATAAAATTCTCATTGCAGGAATATTTTAAATAAGTCCATAGGAAGTCATTATAAATGAGAAGTCATTATCATGTTTGATCAAGTTGATTCTTCCCTGTATCTCATGTGAACCTGACCCATTGCTAATCCCTGCCTGAATTTTTCACTCAGACTTCAGAAAATAATTCGAGAAAAAAGATTCAATTCATTCATTGTCTAAAATAATTATAATTTTATGTTCTTGACTAAACTGTTAATATTTACATGATTAGGATATGTACTAAGCCATTTTAGGACTGGCTGGTTTGTTCACCTTTTATTTTTGATGTCCCAATTTTTTCACACTGTTTTTGTTCCTGTATTTTTGGGCACATTACATCTGGTTTTCTTTTAAATTCAGTAGTTATAGTGTAGAATTCATAAAGATTGGAGTTTCTTTTATCTTTTTTCTTTTTGGTTGGTTCTTTTCAGTTGTGAGTGTTTTTGTAGTTTGGTATTGTTTTTCTAAATGATGAAATAAGCCATATTGATTGGTGGAAACAGAATGATGTACTAGTGCCTTGTTACATAAGCTGGTTAAAGGAACATTTTCCTAGAAATTATGAATAATTTCTGGTGGCTATTCTATTTAACCTTTTTTGTCAAAAGAGATCCTCTTTCTTTCTTTCTTTCTCACTACATGAAATTTTAAGTAGTCAATAGTAGGAATAGCCACTCTAGGATGAAATTTTGTTGCTTGAAGCCAATATTTATCAAGATAAATTGACGTTGAAGATTACAATTGAGCTCTTGGAATAGCTGAATATTTATAAATCCACAAGTACAAAAAGCTATTTTAAAGTGATTTAAGATGTTTACAGAGAGTAGTTTAATGCACTTTCAATTTCATTCAAGTCACCGGCCTCACAAGTCTTAATATATTTAACAGAAGAAACAGCCATTAACAGAGCTGAATGGATAAAAAGTTTTCCTTAGTCAATTACAAAGTTTTGGGATAAAGGATGTGTTGGTTGTTTTTTTTTTTTTTTTTTGCTAATCATGTTGTTTGTTGTTCTAGAATTAATAAAATCAATTTTGGCCATGTTTCTAAAGACATGGGCCACAGACTTCAATCTCATAGGCCATGAACTGGACTTGAAATGGCAAGCATCAATTCAATTAGTTGTTTATGAGGTCTAAAGCTCTCCTTAAGGTCGATCAAGAACCTTGTGGTTCCCATTACCAATCAGATGTCTTGGGCATTTTTTGATGGAGAAATTCATATGAACATGATTGTGTTCTAAATTTGCCGTGACTGATTATGGAAATTACCCACTAAGAGATCCAAATACTGGGTGCAGAGGAAAACAAATTGGATAAGTAACACATACATACTTGTTGGGCAAGGTTTAAGGAAATTTCCTCCTTTGGGGCCTTCAGCCCTTCCATATATCCTGAATATACACACAGTCTTGTGGACTAAAGAAACTTGACATTATAATTATTATTGGGCAAAGAAATTGGCCTTTCCTTGAGAATTTGATGTATAAGAGTCATCATATATAGGCCATTGTTTGGAGTTATTGGGGTTAACTTTTAAATTTAATGTTCAAATAAGAGTGTCGTTAACATAGTAATCAATGTAGGTGCATGTAGATAGTCTCTTGTTGGAAACTTTAGGGATCTCTGGGAATATTATAATTAACTCAAGTTATAATCCCTCACGTGGCTTCTATTTTGTTGATTGGCTGGTCAAGTAGCCTGTTTCCACAATGCTTGCATGCGTTCATAGTTATTCATTGGACAAACCTTTATTAAGATTTGCATATTTGATAGTTTTCTGAATGGTGCCATGTGTAATATTATGTTGCTTCTGTGTTGAAAAAATCATGATTTTACAGTAAAAATCACTTTCGGAAACTTGATCCTCAATCCCAATACTGGGCCTTCTCAGGAGGTACTCCAAAACTTGCTTTCGAGAACTTGCTTTTGTTCTCACTCTGAACCATTCACAAAGTTTGTACTAGTAATTTCAACAGCTCCAGTCTAGATTTTGGCTTGGCTTTTAAATAAATTACAATTTACTACCAACCTTCCTTCTTCCCCTTCCTTTTTGGTTCTTGTTGGATGAACTAGACCCAAAATCTAAATTAAGTTAACTAGCTTATGTTTAAGTTTAACCTTCTACCTAGCTTGAATGGAAACCTAGTATTGTCCAAGAATTATCATTATAATCTAAGTTCCATCATCATGTTAGGGGAAAATGAAAGATTAGTTTTTCTTTTGGCTGCTGGCCTTGCATGACACTTGGCACCTTTTTGGATTGGTTTCCATCAGATTCAAATGAATCTTCTGGACATAAGACCATGTTGAAGAGATTGTTCTGTTTTCTTTTTCTTTTGAAAAGGATCTATAAAACTAGGATTCCCCTCTATTTTCCGTGTACAATCCTCTTTCATCATTAGAATCTTAGTTCCATCATCATGTTAGAATAAACTGAAAGATTTTAGTTTTTTTTGGCTGCTGCCCTTGTATGACCCTTGGCTTGGCACCTTTTTGGATTGGTTTCCATCGTTTTAAAATGAATCTTCTGGACATAAGACCATGTTGAAGATATTGTTCTGTTTTTTTTTCCTTTTGAGAAGGATATATAAAACTAGGATCCCCCTCTATTGTCCCTGAAGGCAACCCCAATAAATTGCCAATTACTTCACCTTTCTGCTTACTAAATTGCGCGACCTAGTTTTGTTTCTCATTTAGTTTTTTATGTCTCAAAGAAGGTTGACTACCAGGATAAGGTGTTTTATTCTAACACACAAAAGTACATTAGATTTCATTGATATTTAATCTTCCTCATGTATTGCCAACTTAGATGCCACCGGTGGTGCCATCACACCACTTTGTTATAAAAACTATAATGCTACTTAGACATGCATTTTTGAATTAAAATAAATCAGAATTTCATTCTATACGTTACTTCGAGCATCCATGGCTTTTGAGGATGTCTAAGAATCTATGTTGGTGTATGGGTCATCTCGTATGCTATTTTTGAAGTAAACCAACAACCGGTATATATTCACCAAAGGTCTAAAGGCCCCATCTAATACCATATTAAGCCTATTATGTGGCCTTGGCCTATATATTGGGCCAACATTTGTTGAAAATGCTATTTCGTTGTGGCATCTCAAAGGAGTTTCTTTAGTTAATTATTGTCTATAGTCTGTTGAAATTAACTTAACTATTGAAAAGACACTAGGCATACATTTTATCATTTTTTAGCGGTTTGTCAAGTTCAATTCTTCCAAGACCAATTTGTATTATAGGATTGGACCCTGATTCCCTGATTCCAAGACCAATTTGTATTGCAGAGACAAATTTATAATCCAGACCATACTGTTAACAAATAAGTAGGTTGGGTTTTCAGTCATCTGGTGGAACTGCTGTTTGCTTTTAGTTTCTTGTTTTTGTACTAATAGAAATGTTATGTTCATTGAATCCTTATCAAATTGCTTTGTGCATTGATTACTCTTTAAGTTTGATTGTGCTGAGTTTCTGGTCAAGACTTTGAGAAATGTTGTTTGACTATTTGTTTTTTGTGGTATCCGAAAATTTGCCCATGCAGTGCTTACCTATGTGTATTATTGTGAGACTCATGAAATCTGAAGTTGACTAATATGATGCAGGTCCTATTACGATCATAACTATTGTGGTTCGACAGAACATAAGTGGCTTATCATATCAGAATGCACCTCTGTGGTATGAATAGCTAGTGTCATCCCAATTTGTTGTTTATGTTATTGATTTATCCTTTTATTATCTACTGGATAACATGCATTACTTTCTTGTGCTTTAAATTTATGTTTCAAATAGTTGTTAGATACTACTGCGATCTACCAAGGATTATATGACCACATCTTTAGAATACCTAACAATTTTGCATGTACAGATCCATTGAACTGTGAGCTTTAGGGATTGTGTAAATAAAACTAGAGAATTACAAGTTTTATAGAGTTTGAGGCCTGGAATACTTGGCTCTAAGGTTTGGATACTAGGATTGTGATACAATTTTCTTGTGGATTAGTTAGAGGTTTTAAGTTTTCTTTCTCCCTGTTTCTTGGTTTGCAAGGAAGTTTGATGCTCACTTAATGTATCTTTCATTATCTTCCTCTTAACATATACATGATTAAATTATACTGATCATCCTTGGTTGTAATTAAACACGAAGCATTCTTCAATTGGTCCTATCTAGCACTTCCATCATCAACTTTTGACTATATTCTATAAATTACACAATATTCTCTTCGGTCTTTCCTCTTGATCCTTCTTATGTATTTGAGCTACTCATCATATTAGGCTCCTACCTTCATTGCTCATGACTACACTATTTTCTACACCAGCATTATTAGCTGCAACTTTCAAGTACTTCCAAGCATACTGTAGTCTTCTTAATTTATTTCCCTCATGTTCACAAAATATACATCTAACATTCTAGTTTTACATCTTGAACTTATTGCTTATCTATTAGAAACATCTTTCTGCCTACAACTGTACACTTCAGTTCTTTGAATATATTTTATTTATCTCTCAAATTTATTGGATAATTTCCAAGACATTATGAAATTAATCACTTTGCACCATCTTGATTAGAACAATTATTATTCGGCTATCAATTCAATTAAATTCTTTTTGTGAAGCTACAATAGTTTATTATACATTTATTGGATTCCTCTGTCCTAAAACTCATCAGTGTGTGATTTTGTATCGATCCATGGTCTCACCTCATCCAATAACATGTCATTTTCTTCAACTAACTGGTATGGTTATAGTGGTAATCAGTTGTGTATATATATTTGTGTATATTTGTTTGTTTATATATGTGTACATACATGTGTGTGTGTAGATATATGAACATATAAATAGAAACATATGTGTGTTTTTATTTGAGAGAGAGTGTGTGTAAACATATACGGATTAAATGTACATGTTTGTGATATGTATGTAGGTATATACAATTACTTACGTAGAATGTATGTGTGTACATGGATGTGTACATGGATTGAATGTGGCCAACTTTGTTGTGCACTTTCATTACGATATAGGAAATAATACGTTCATGGCTTTTTTTCTCTTTTCCTCCCCATACTCGCACATGGTCTTTTATCCTTTTTTTCCCCTCCCTTCTTTAATTGGGCGAATCAAGCTATCCCCTCCTCTCCTTCCTTCTCTGCTCACCTCTATGCACTCACTCCTTTCTTCTCCGCTTCTGAAGGACGAAGGACTAATGAAAGAGCACTCCCGAAATATTAACAATGCCTCTTTCTTTCCATGCTAATTCCATCAAACTCATAGTTCTCCATCTCCCCACTAGCAATACTTTTCAATCGCCTCATCTCTAGACAATCAAATTGATGTCCCTTCACATTATGATCCCCTCATCAAGACCATCTTCGACCTCTCTGAGCACTCCTTTGAAATCCTCCAAGACTTGCATACTCACCTTCTTATCTACCACTTTATAATAGCCATGACACTAAAATTTGCCAACTCTCTTGTGACATCAACACCAACCAGCTCCTGTGCACTAGCGTTGCTACCATCGCTTTTCCTTTACAACTATCTCAAGAAACCGCACAAGTTCCCCTTCCAGCCAGTTTCTCGCTTTATGTCATGGCTGAAATTCATGACTTGACATATTTGTTCTTTTATTTATATTTATCACCTTTACAATAAGTTATATATGTCCCTTTTCTTTCTAAATAACCTAGGGTTGTAAATTCCTAGTTTTCATTTGGGCAATTTGGGGATTTCGTCCTTCTCAGCTTCCTATAAATTGCTTCCTATTATTCCTCATGGCACCATCTATTTTCGCTGAAAAAGATTTTGCTAGAATACTTAGCGATGTGAATGGCTATGGGCATATATTTTTAGATCGTATTCGTGCGTGGGATTGGTATGCATTGATATATGATAATTCAGATCACGAGGCTTATTACTGTTCTGAGCTCGTCAAGCTTTTCTACACTTCCATAGATCACCCCTCTGTAAACTTTGACACATATCAAATCTTGGTGCACATGACCACTGGGGATATTATTGTCACGCTTCTTCTATTGGAAGAACTCACACATGTCTCTTGCAACCCACATCATAGCGAACCCCTACCTTTAATCGATTACATGACTGTCATGGAGGCTCGCTGTACGGAACAAGATAGGGGGCTCAAAGCCAGTACTACCTTTAGAAACATACATTGCGTTGGTCGCTGGATTCAACGCAATATTTTAGGACTGGACCACACAACCTCCTTTAACAGGCAGGTGCTGCAGATTATACACGACCTGATGACTCGGTAGCACACTATCTGTATCAACAAGATCATTTTTCATAGTCTCATCACCAACTCCTCCCGCACCTGCGGTGCAAAATACTCGCACCCAGTTTTGATCACTCGTGTGTGTAGAACTTTCTTACCAGATGCAGTTTTTGACTCATATGATAGGGTGTTCGTTGCACAAGAGAGGGCGACTAGCGCTTACAATAGTTGTCTTCATGCGGTCTGGACTCCTAGTGTCAAATCTGAAGATGTCCCTGTGGAGTCCTTTTCAGAAGAACTTTTAGAGGAGGATGAGCCGACTTTTTGGCATCAGGACCCCCCCCGCTGATTCACGCGCCTTCATGACTACCATTTGGCGAGGCATGAAGAAGATATTTCGGGGGCAGATTCGACTACGCAAACAGGTTGCGGAGCTAACATCTCTCATAGACCACATTGAGGAGGGTCTGCGGCGATCACAGTCAGCTGGACCTAGCACCACCATTGGTCCAAGCCGAAGGCGGGGTGATACCTTTCTTTTCCTATTTCATGCGTATATTTTCTTGCATACATTGAGAACAATGCATGGAATAGGTATGAGGGTAAGATACTAACATGAGAATTTTCTAGACTTTTTCTTTTAGATTTCTAGGAGTCTCTCTTTTCTTACTAACATAGGATTTTTTTTCTAGACCTTTTCTTTTAGATTTCTAGGTTTCTTGTTTCTTATAAAAAAACATAAAAAAATATTGATCCATTTCTTTGAAAAGAATTAACTTGATCTTAGGTATTAAGGAAATTCTAAGCTAAGATTTCTTAATATAAGTCGAAATAAGAAATTTTGTTGGATCTTTAGGTTAAGAAAGAAAAGAATAGAAAAGACAGCTAGATTTTGAATTTTTTCTAAACACTATATACATTTGCATATTGAGGGATAATCAAAGACTTAGTGACTTTGTTTACATAAAAAAATATATAAAAAATTAAAAAAATAATATATACATATAAATATTCATAAATAAAACTTGATCACTAATTAAGCTGGTTGGTTGTGCCTTAAGAAGCATAACCAGTCACGCCTAAAAGTGGTTGAGTCCTTAGCATTCGTGGCCTAGTTTACTCGAGACCTTGAACCTTAGGGATGTATCTTCATCTGGTGCCCTAAGACCATCTGGTCTGGGAGTCATCGGTAAAAGGCTCGCTACATGGGTAAATTAGAAAGCCTAATGAAGCTAAGAGAATGTAAATATATACTCTAAAATATATATATATATAAAAAGAAAAAATAATATAAAGGTGTGTGTGTGTGAACAAACGAACTAAAGTTTAAGAAAAATCCTCATACATATGTATATGTGTTAGACCTGATATAGAATCCAGTTTCTCTTTATTTTTGGAAAACTTAACCTAAGTTGAAAACAATATTTCAAATGGAAACTTATAAAAAAGAAGGAAAAGTTTAGAATAACCCTAAACCGATAGATCACCGAAATTCTTGAAGGAAATGGATCATAAAAAAAGAAAAAAAGAAAAAAAATGTTTCTCTTTTTTGACATTTTTTTTTCTTTGGGATTTTGTGGGTGCAATCCGCTGAAAACCCTCAGGAGACAACACTCCTCCTTTAGGGTAACCTAGAGGTTTAACGGCTTGTTGCACGAGCTCAGTGCAATCGTGTCACCTACGAAAGTGGTGTAATAATTTAGTTAGGTTTTTCTTTTTGCTTATTTTGCTCAGGGACGAGCAAAAGCTAGGTATGGAGGTGTGATTGGAGTCATTTATGCATCATTTTGTAGTTCTTCTAACTCCGATATCTGCAGCTTTCTCAAATCACCGGCTTTGTCTAAGTCCAAATTCAGTTGTTTTAGTGCCCACATAGCACGGTGCTCTAACTCCACAGGCAGATGGCAGGGTTTTCCAAATACAACTCAATATGGAGACATACCGAGGACAGTCTTGTAGGCAGTCCGATGTGCCCACAGGGCATCAATCAGTTTGATGGACTAATCCTTACGATTTTGTCCAACAGTTTTCTCCAATATCAGTTTAATTTGTCTGTTGGTGACCTCCACTTGCCCGTTCGTCTGAGGATGATAGGCCGTGGATAATTTATGAGAGATGGAGTACTTCCGCATTAGGGCTTCAAAAGCCCGATTGCAGAAATGACTCCCGTTGTCACTAATTATCGCACGTGGGGCTCCAAAGCGGGAAATGATGTTTTCCCGTAAGAACTTGATGACAACTTGGTTATCATTTGTCCTCGTAGGAATAGCCTCAGCCTACTTAGAAACGTAGTCTACGGCCACCAAAATGTATTGGTTGCCATAAGACAGAGGAAAGGGTCCTATGAAATCGATGCCCCACAAATCAAAAATTTCTACGCAAACAGGTTGCGGAGCAAACATCTCTCCTAGACCGCATTGAGGAGGGTCTGCGGCGATCACAGTCGGCTGGACCTAGCACCAGCGCTGGTCCAAGCCGAAGGCGGGGGTGATACCTTTCTTTTCCTATTTCATGCGTATATTTTCTTGCATACATTGAGGACAATGCATGGAATAGGTATGGGGGTAGATACTAACATAAGAATTTTCTAGACTTTTTCTTTTAGATTTCTAGGAGTTTCTCTTTTCTTACTAACATAGAATTTTTTTTTGTAGACCTTTTCTTTTAGATTTCTAGGTTTCTTGTTTCTTATAAAAAAAACCTAAAAAAATATTGATCCATTTCTTTGAAAAGAATTAACTTGATCTTAGGTATTAAGGAAATTCTAAGCTAAGATTTCTTAATATAAGTCGAAATAAGAAATTTTGTTGGATCTTTAGGTTAAGAAAGAAAAGAATAGAAAAGAGCTAGATTTTGAATTTTTTCTAAACACTATATACATTTGCATATTGAGGGATTAATCAAAGACTTAGTGACTTTGTTTACATAAAAAAATATATAAAAAATAAAAATAAAAATAATATATATATATATATAGATATTCATAAATAAAACTTGATCACTAATTAAGCTGGTTGGTTGTGCCTTAAGAAGCATAACCGGTCGCGCCTAAAAGTGGTTGAGTCCTTAGCATTCGTGGCCTAGTTTACTCGAGACCTTGAACCTTAGGGATGTATCTTCATCTGGTGCCCTAAGACCATCTGGTCTGGGAGTCATCGGTAAAAGGCTCGCTACATGGGTAAATTAGAAAGCCTAATGAAGCTAAGAGAATGTAAATATATACTCTAAAATATATATATATATATATATATATATATATATATATATATATATATATATAAAGAAAAAAATAATATAAAGGTGTGTGTGTGAACAAACGAACTAAAGTTTAAGAAAAATTCCTCATACATATGTATATGTGTTAGACCTGATATAGAATCCAGTTTCTCTTTATTTTTGGAAAACTTAACCTAAGTTGAAAACAATATTTCAAATGGAAACTTATAAAAAAGAAGGAAAAGTTTAGAATAACCCTAAACCGATAGATCACCGAAATTCTTGAAGGAAATGGATCATAAAAAAAGAAAAAAGAAAAAAAATGTTTCTCTTTTTTGACATTTTCTTTTTCTTTGGAATTTTGTGGGTGCAATTCGCTGAAAACCCTCAGGAGACAACACTCCTCCTCTAGGGTAACCTAGAGGTTTAACGGCTTGTTGCACGAGCTCAGTGCAATCGTGTCACCTACGAAAGTGGTGTAATAATTTAGTTAGGTTTTTCTTTTTGCTTATTTTGCTCAGGGACGAGCAAAAGCTAGGTATGGAGGTGTGATTGGAGTCATTTATGCATCATTTTGTAGTTCTTCTAACTCGGATATCTGCAGCTTTCTCAAATCACCGGCTTTGTCTAAGTCCAAATTCAGTTGTTTTAGTGCCCACATAGCACGGTGCTCTAACTCCACAGGCAGATGGCAGGGTTTTCCAAATACAACTCGATATGGAGACATACCGAGGACAGTCTTGTAGGCGGTCCGATGTGCCCACAGGGCATCAATCAGTTTGATGGACTAATCCTTACGATTTTGTCCAACAGTTTTCTCCAATATCAGTTTAATTTGTCTGTTGGTGACCTCCACTTGCCCGTTCGTCTGGGGATGATAGGCCGTGGATAATTTATGAGAGATGGAGTACTTCCGCATTAGGGCTTCAAAAGCCCGATTGCAGAAATGACTCCCGTTGTCACTAATTATCGCACGTGGGGCTCCAAAGCGGGAAATGATGTTTTCCCGTAAGAACTTGATGACAACTTGGTTATCATTTGTCCTCGTAGGAATAGCCTCAGCCCACTTAGAAACGTAGTCTACGGCCACCAAAATGTATTGGTTGCCATAAGACAGAGGAAAGGGTCCTATGAAATTGATGCCCCACAAATCAAAAATTTCTACGCAAACAGGTTGCGGAGCAAACATCTCTCCTAGACCGCATTGAGGAGGGTCTGCGGCGATCACAGTCGGCTGGACCTAGCACCAGCGCTGGTCCAAGCCGAAGGCGGGGGTGATACCTTTCTTTTCCTATTTCATGCGTATATTTTCTTGCATACATTGAGGACAATGCATGGAATAGGTATGGGGGGTAGATACTAACATGAGAATTTTCTAGACTTTTTCTTTTAGATTTCTAGGAGTTTCTCTTTTCTTACTAACATAGGATTTTTTTTCTAGACCTTTTCTTTTAGATTTCTAGGTTTCTTGTTTCTTATAAAAAAAACATAAATAAATATTGATCCATTTCTTTGAAAAGAATTAACTTGATCTTAGGTATTAAGGAAATTCTAAGCTAAGATTTCTTAATATAAGTCGAAATAAGAAATTTTGTTGGATCTTTAGGTTAAGAAAGAAAAGAATAGAAAAGACAGCTAGATTTTGAATTTTGTCTAAACACTATATACATTTGCATATTGAGGGATTAATCAAAGACTTAGTGACTTTGTTTGCATAAAAAAATATAAAAAAATAAAAAATAAAAAAATAATATATATATAGATATTCATAAATAAAACTTGATCACTAATTAAGCTGGTTGGTTGTGCCTTAAGAAGCATAACCAGTCACGCCTAAAAGTGGTTGAGTCCTTAGCATTCGTGGCCTAGTTTACTCGAGACCTTGAACCTTAGGGATGTATCTTCATCTGGTGCCCTAAGACCATCTGGTCTGGGAGTCATCGGTAAAAGGCTCGCTACATGGGTAAATTAGAAAGCCTAATGAAGCTAAGAGAATGTAAATATATACTCTAATATATATATATATATATATATATATATATATATATATATATAAGAAAAAAATAATATAAAGGTGTGTGTGTGAACAAACGAACTAAAGTTTAAGAAAAAATCCCTCATACATATGTATATGTGTTAGACCTGATATAGAATCCAGTTTCTCTTTATTCTTGGAAAACTTAACCTAAGTTGAAAACAATATTTCAAATGGAAACTTATAAAAAGAAGGAAAAGTTTAGAATAACCCTAAACCGATAGATCACCGAAATTCTTGAAGGAAATGGATCATAAAAAAGAAAAAAGAAAAAAAATGTTTCTCTTTTTTGACATTTTCTTTTTCTTTGGGATTTTGTGGGTGCAATCCGCTGAAAACCCTCAGGAGACAACACTCATCCTCTAGGGTAACCTAGAGGTTTAACGGCTTGTTGCACGAGCTCAGTGCAATCGTGTCACATACGAAAGTGGTGTAATAATTTAGTTAGGTTTTTCTTTTTGCTTATTTTGCTCAGGGACGAGCAAAAGCTAGGTATGGAGGTGTGATTGGAGTCATTTATGCATCATTTTGTAGTTCTTCTAACTCGAATATCTGCAGCTTTCTCAAATCACCGGCTTTGTCTAAGTCCAAATTCAGTTGTTTTAGTGCCCACATAGCACGGTGCTCTAACTCCACAGGCAGATGGCAGGGTTTTTCAAATACAACTCGATATGGAGACATACCGAGGATAGTCTTGTAGGTGGTCCGATGTGCCCACAGGGCATCAATCAGTTTGATGGACTAATCCTTACGATTTTGTCCAACAGTTTTCTCCAATATCAGTTTAATTTGTCTGTTGGTGACCTCCACTTGCCCGTTCGTCTGGGGATGATAGGCCGTGGATAATTTATGAGAGATGGAGTACTTCCGCATTAGGGCTTCAAAAGCCCGATTGCAGAAATGACTCCCGTTGTCACTAATTATCGCACGTGGGGCTCCAAAGCGGGAAATGATGTTTTCCCGTAAGAACTTGATGACAACTTGGTTATCATTTGTCCTCGTAGGAATAGCCTCAGCCCACTTAGAAACGTAGTCTACGGCCACCAAAATGTATTGGTTGCCATAAGACAGAGGAAAGGGTCCCATGAAATCGATGCCCCACAAATTAAAAATTTCTACGCAAACAGGTTGTGGAGCAAACATCTCTCCTAGACCGCATTGAGGAGGGTCTGCGGCGATCACAGTCGGCTGGACCTAGCACCAGCGCTGGTCCAAGCCGAAGGCGGGGGTGATACCTTTCTTTTCCTATTTCATGCGTATATTTTTTTGCATACATTGAGGACAATGCATGGAATAGGTATGGGGGTAGATACTAACATGAGAAATTTCTAGACTTTTTCTTTTAGATTTCTAGGAGTTTCTCTTTTCTTACTAACATAGGATTTTTTTTTCTAGACCTTTTCTTTTAGATTTCTAGGTTTCTTGTTTCTTATAAAAAAAAACATAAAAAAATATTGATCCATTTCTTTGAAAAGAATTAACTTGATCTTAGGTATTAAGGAAATTCTAAGCTAAGATTTCTTAATATAAGTCAAAATAAGAAATTTTGTTGGATCATTAGGTTAAGAAAGAAAAGAATAGAAAAGACAGCTAGATTTTGAATTTTTTCTAAACACTATATACATTTGCATATTGAGGGATTAATCAAAGACTTAGTGACTTTGTTTACATAAAAAAATATATAAAAAATTAAAAAAAATAATATATACATATAATTATTCATAAATAAAACTTGATCACTAATTAAGCTGGTTGGTTGTGCCTTAAGAAGCATAACCAGTCACGCCTAAAAGTGGTTGAGTCCTTAGCATTCGTGGCCTAGTTTACTCGAGACCTTGAACCTTAGGGATGTATCTTCATCTGGTGCCCTAAGACCATCTGGTCTGGGAGTCATCGGTAAAAGGCTCGCTACATGGGTAAATTAGAAAGCCTAATGAAGCTAAGAGAATGTAAATATATACTCTAAATATATATATATATATATATATAAAGAAAAATAATAATATAAAGGTATGTGTGTGAACAAACGAACTAAAGTTTAAGAAAAATCCCTCATACATATGTATATGTGTTAGACTTGATACAGAATCCAGTTTCTCTCTATTCTTAGAAAACTTAACCTAAGTTGAAAACAATATTTCAAATGAAAACTTATAAAAAAAGGAAAAGTTTAGAATAACCCTAAACCGATAGATCACCGAAATTCTTGAAGGAAATGGATCATAAAAAAAAAGAAAAAAGAAAAAAATGTTTCTCTCTTTTTTGACATTTTCTTTATCTTTGGGATTTTGTGGGTAAAATCCGCTGAAAACCCTCAGGAGACAATACTCCTTCTCTAGGGTAACCTAGAGGTTTAACGGCTTGTTGTACGAGCTCAGTGCAATCGTGTCACCTACGAAAGTGGTGTAATAATTTAGTTAGGTTTTTCTTTTTGCTTATTTTGCTCAGGGACGAGCAAAACCTAGGTATGGAGGTGTGATTGGAGTCATTTATGCATAATTTTGTAGTTCTTCTAACTCGGATATCTGCAGCTTTCTCAAATCACCGGCTTTATCTAAGTCCAAATTCAGTTGTTTTAGTGCCCACATAGCACGGTGCTCTAACTCCACAGGCAGATGGCAGGATTTTCCAAATACAACTCGATATGGAGACATACCGAGGACAGTCTTGTAGGCGGTCCGATGTGCCCACAAGGCGTCAATCAGTTTGATGGACCAATCCTTTCGATGTTGTCCAACAGTTTTCTCCAATATCAGTTTAATTTGTCTGTTGGTGACCTCCACTTGCCCGTTCGTCTGAGGATGATAGGCCGTGGATAATTTATGAGAGATGGAGTACTTCCGCATTAGGGCTTCAAAAGCCTGATTGCAGAAATGACTCTCGTTGTCACTAATTATCGCACGTGGGGCTCCAAAGCGGGAAATGATGTTTTCCCGTAAGAACTTGATGACAACTTGGTTATCATTTGTCCTCGTAGGAATAGCCTCAGCCCACTTAGAAACATAGTCTACGGCCACCAAAATGTATTGGTTGCCATAAGACAGAGGAAAGGGTCCCATGAAATCGATGCCCCACAAATTAAAAATTTCTACCTCAAGGATCGCTGTAAGGGGCATCATGTCTTTATGTGTGATCCGACCCGTCATTTGACATCTGGCACAGAGCTTGCAGAAAGTATAAGCGTCCTTAAAGAGAGTGGGCCAATAGAACTCACTCTGAAGGACTTTCTCAGCAGTCTTATGTGGACCAAAGTGTCCACCACAAGCCAGCTCGTGACAAAATATCAATACGCTATGATGTTCGTCCTCATAAAGACACCTTCTAATTATCTGGTCAGGACAATATTTGAATAAATACGGTTTATCCCAAAAGAAAAACCGTACTTGTTTCATAAAGCGATACTTGTTCTGACTTGACCAATTTGAAGGTGTTTGCCTGGTTGCAAGGTAGTTTGCTATATCAGCATACCAGGGCTCTTTACACATCGTAAAGATGTGTTCGTCAGGAAAGTCTTCATTGATAGGTAAAGTCTCAATTGGTGCATTAGGAATTCTCGAAAGGTGATCTGCTACCACATTTTCAACGCCCTTTTTGTCTTTAATTTCCAAATCAATCTCTTGCAAAAGAAGTATCCATCGAATAAGTCTGGCCTTTGCATCCTTCTTTTGCATTAAGTATCTAAGGGCGGAGTGATCAGTGAAAATCGTTGTCTTGGATACTAGTAGGTGTTAGCGAAATTTTTTCAACGCAAACACAACAGCTAAAAATTCCTTTTCAGTTGTCGTGTAGTTTAGTTGGGCCTCCTTAAGCGTCCTACTAGCATAGTAAATCACGTGTTGCCTGTTATCAGTACGTTGTCCGAGAACAGCGCCTATGGCATAATCGGAGGCATCACACATGATTTCAAACGGCCTAGTCCAATCAGGCGCAGAGATTATTGGTGCTGAAACAAGTATGTGTTTAAGCTCCTTCCAAGCTTGTAGACATTCTTTATCAAAATTGAAGGGTATATCTTTTCCTAAGAGATTTGTCAAAGGTCTAGCAATTTTATTAAACCCCTGAATAAATCTTCTATAGAAGCCAGCGTGCCCTAAAAATGATCTAATGTCTTTTAAGCATTTCAGCTCGGGGAGCTTTGTTATAACGTCCACTTTCGATATATCAACCTCGATTCCTTTGTGTGAAACTTCATGCCCTAGGACAATTCCTTACTTGACCATAAAGTGACACTTCTCCCAATTGAGTGTCAAGTTTTTCTCCATGCATCGTTGTAAGACTAACTTAAGATGGTGCAAGCATTGCTCAAAGGAATCACCATAAATAAAAAATCATCCATGAAAATCTCCAAAAATTTCTCCACCATGTTGGAAAAAAGACTAAGCATGCAACGTTGAAACGTTGCAGGAGTGTTGCATAGGCCGAAGGGCATTCTTCGGTATGCAAATGTTCCAAAGGGACAGGTAAAGGTAGTCTTGTCTTGATCCTCGGGAGCGATGGGGATTTGATTGTATCCTGAATATCCATACAGACTTGAATCTTCGTTGGAAGACGAGTTTGTACTAATTCTTTCTTATCGTTTTCTACCACGGTAACCCGGCTTTCTTTGGCACAGCGTGGACTGGACTAACCCATTGGTTATCAGATATGTGATTGATGATCCCATTGTCTAGTAGCTTCAAAATTTCAGCTCTAACAGCCTCATGCATGATCGGGTTGAGTCTACGTTGTGGGTCTCGTTTAGGTTTTGCATCTTCCGTCAAATGAATCCGGTGTTGCACAATGGATGGACTGATTCCCTTTATATCAGCCATGGTCCAACCAATGGCTTCTCGATTTTCCCTTAATACTACAAGAAGATCCTCTTCCTGTTGTTCCGTCAGATGGGACGCAATTATCACGGAAAATGCTTCCTTTTCACCCAAGTACTGATACTTGAGATGACTAGGAAGAACCTTAAGCTCAGAAGAGGGGACTTGATCTGTCAATGGTTGTTCCTTGTGTACGGGAAGGATAGGGGCTGCATCTGTTGCCCACTCTACTGTGGATTCAATTATTTGATCAAGGTTAAAGTCATCAGACTCCAACTCAAATTCTTTATCAGATTCATATTCAATCTCCATTTCATGTTCACTTATTAATCCTTCGATCAAGTTCACTTCAAATGACTCATTTTTCAAACCTCGAGGTTGTTTTCCCAGGTGAAAAACATTTATCTCTTTGGTCATATCTCCAAAGGTTAGACGCATTGATCCATTCCTACAGTTGATGATTGCGTTTGCAGTGGCTAGGAAAGGTCGTCCTAAAATGACAGGTGTCTGAGCTTTGGGATTATGTACGGGTTGTGTTTCTAGAACAATGAAATCCACGGGGTAAATGAATTCCCCGACCCGAATGAGAACATCTGTAATCTCCCCCTTTGGAATTTTTACAGATCTATCAGCCAGTTGTATAGTAACCCTGGTCGGACGGAGGTCGCCTAACCCGAGTTGCTGATGCACGGAGAAAGGAAGAAGATTGATGTTGGCTTCTAGATCCAGTAATGCCCTATTTATCGTGGTCTGTCCTATAATACAAGAAATAGTTGGACTCCCTGGGTCTTTATATTTCACGGGAATTGGCCCAGTTAGCAACTCATTTATATTAGAAGTAAGGAAGACCTTCTTTGGAACATTAGTTTTCCTTTTCTTAGTGCACATATCTTTCAAGAATTTGGCATAGGAGGGAACTTATTGTATGGCATCAAGAAGGGGTACATTGATCTGGACCTGATTGAACATTTCTCTTATTTTCTCCATTTGAGCATTAGTCTATTGGGAAATGGTACAATAGGCTTGTATGGTTGCTCATCTGCTTTATCTTTATTCGATTTGGAGGTTGAAGGTTGTGAACTTGAAGATGGATCATTTTTAGTTGATGGTACTGGAACAGGAGATGTTGACACTGATTTGTTTGGAACAAGATGACTAGAAACCTGATTGTCTATCTGCTTTCCAGATCTCAAAATATGAACAGTGTTACACTGACTGGGACCTATGTCTTCGGCTTCATGAATAGGGAAGGGGTTCTTAGGATTGGGCACTGGTTGGCTTGGCAATGTTCCTTTTTGTCTTTCATTTAATGAGCTAGCCAGTTGACCTATCTGAACCTCTAACCTATTGATGGCCTGGTTGTGGGTGTTCATCATTGAGGCCTGGGTTTTAGATAAGGTTTCAATCATTCGTTCTAAATCTGACATTTTTTTATCAGGATGATTCTGTGCTTGTTGCTGCTGATATGCGGGCTGGAAGTTGTGTTGGAAGCTTATTTGAAAATTAGGTGGATTCTGTTGGAAATTCGGTTGATGAGACTGAGCAGGGTATTGGTGTGAAAATGATGGTCTTGGCTGCTCATGACTAGACTGACTCCAAGAAAAGTTTGGATGGTTCATCCATCCCGGATTGTATGTTTTGGAGTATGGATTGTAATTAGGTCTGGTGTATGCTGCATTCATATTCTCAGGGTACATTTGGGCTTGGTAGACGGGACACTCCTCAAACAGGTGGTTAAGAGCATGGCAGTAGGTACAACCCGGGTTGGTCACAGGTGGTGGGTTGACCTGATTCACAGAATTTGGTTCCCTAGCCTCAAGCAGTTCTAGCCTTTTCATCAATTGAGTTATCTTTGCCTCGGTAGCTATAGAGGATTCAATCGAATGCATACCAGCTCTGGAAGTGGTGGGATTGGTTTTCTCAGGGCAAGATTCCCACTGAATGGTTTTTTCTGCTAAAGCTTCAAAAAGATCCCAACCCTGGTTCTCATCTTTCTTTAAAAATTCCCTTGACACAGTCTCGAGGAGGGTCTTCGTTTGATAATCTAGTCCGTCATAGAGAATTTGACACTATCGCCACTTCTCTATGCCGTGATGAGGACATTGGGCTAGTAAATCTTTAAACCGTTCAAAATACTTCCAGAATGGTTCACTTGATTCCTGCTTGAACTGCATTATGTTTTTTTCTGATGAGGGCCGTTTTGTGAATGGGATAGAATTTCTTAAGAAAGGCTTTGACAAATTCATCCCATGTCGAGATAGAACTGGCAGGCAGATTGTATAGCCACTTCTTGGCTATGTCCTTAAGTGCGAAGGGAATAAACCTTAATCTAACAGCATCTTCCCCTAGTTGGGGAATTCTCATCATCAAGCACACTTCTTCAAACTCACGAATGAAGAAATATGCGTTCTCGGATTCTAGGCCATGAAATCTTGGGAGTGTATTTATGAATTGTGGTTTAAGCTCAAAATTGTTCCCAGTTGCTTCGGGTAAAAGAATGCATGACGGAAGTGAAGTACGAATGGGATAGAACTTGTCTTGGAGAGAAGTGTTGTTGGCCATGACTAAACTTGTGTCAGGAGGTGGTGGTTGTGCAAGTGTAGAAGTCCTAACAAGTCTTGCTGAAATTGGGTCCCGATACCACTCTTGCATGCACAATCACAGACAACGTTCACCAAGCAATCAAGCGAAAAAAAAAGAAAACAACAAACAAGAAAAAGGAAAAAACAATCACAAGCTATCTAGGATATCTGGACCTAGACGACTCCTAACTGTTCGATGAGCCGAAGAAGGTAATAGCTCGAGTCAGACCACAACTAATCAGCCAGGTGGGGGCAAGATTGGTGGGAGGTATCAGCGCAGAAGCGACGGGCCTAATTAAGCCAAACCACCAGCCTTCGGGGTTTCGCCCCTCAATCCCCAATCTCAGTCACTGATTTGACTGGAGTGTGAATCAAAAAATAATTTCCAACCTCAGCTGATCTCTTAACGAGTCCGGATGTCCCTAGGGGCCAACGTCTATCAAATTTTATTAAAAAGCTTGGGATTGTGAGTGCTTGGAATTTGATTTTTGGGCCAAGGAAGGGTGATTAAATCCCCACCTTATCTTGTTATTGGGTATTGCCCTTAAAATCAATTTTGTGCAAGTGTACAAGATAAACAAGATTCACTCAAAGCGATATAAATCAACCAAGAGATGAGTCCTATTCTGAATGCAATGCGTACGTACCTTGCTCCAGCACTCTTCAACAGTAAAGTAAATGAATTGAAACGACACGTGCCTAAAATGTAAACGTCTAATCAATTTTTAAACTTTTCAACAAGTGTTTTACTGTTGGTTTATTAGCAGACTCCTGGTGATGGCATATAAGAAATAAAGTTGCAGAAAACTCTACTTTTTGCAAAGCAAGCAGCCCTGCAAAAAGCCAGTCAGTAGTGAACTTCTTTTTGCCGCGGATCCGCGACCAGAGCCGAGGAAATGCGGCAATCCAGAGGGTGCTTGGTCTCTGCTTTCTAGAACAGAGGCCCAAGACCACTTATATGTTACTGCAATCTTCTTTCCTGCTTTCCTGACCTGTGACCTGCAACAGAGAAGAAAAACTCGTTTTAGTTTCAAAAATTCAATAAAAACCGTTACCCTCCCCGACAACGGCGCCAAAAATTGTTCGGAAGGATTAATTGTATTGAAAAGAGGTTTAGAGTAAACCGTTGGTTGCCTTGTACTGATGATTAAGACTTCGAATGTTTATGCAGGTTTACTTTGCTCCTTCCAAATCACTGTTCGTAGCATAAGCTAGGACGGGTCGTATCCGCAGGGAGGGTTAGCGATAGAAGCATTCAAGGTTTGTATTGAAATCTTTGTGAAGAAAAACGAAGGTTCTTCTTTGTTTTAAGAAATGGAAAATAAAACGATGTGGAAGGTGAGTGGAAAATCTTTGGGTGTTGTGTAAAAGAAGAAGAAGAAACGAGAATAAAGATGGAAAACGGAGAGATTTGAAAAAGAAGAAGTTTTCAGAAGAGAGATTTTTAAGAATGATATAAAGAGAAACCATGACTAACATTATAATTTACTAACTTACTACTTTCGTTGGGTGATGCATGCCTCATATTGATTCATTGGCAATGGTATGTCTTGCTTTACCAAGTCCTGTGTTATCCCATGTCGAAGTGTGTTTCTCATCTAGGCTAGTTGCCTCCTTGAATCATTGGCTCCCTAAATAGATTTTCATTAGTGGAAGAAGGATAGTCACTTTTAACGATGCTAAGAAACATACAAGATTCATTAGTCCATCAAAGCTATAATAAAGCGAGCATGAAATAAGAACTTGCAATGTAGTCATTGGCATAGTGAAGTGCTCCATCTTCATGTTCCATCACGGCACTTGTTCTAAAGACAAGGCTCTAAGTGAGGCTCACATGAGTCATGTGGAGGGAGAACTTAGCATTTATAAAGAATAAAAAGCAACTCATCTTCATCGGGAATGATATAGACTTGTAATTTGCAAGACTTGAAAGAAGAAAGTAAAGAATCATATAAGTCAGCAATTACCCAAGAGTTAGTAGTTAGTAAAATTAAAAGTTAGTTAGTCATGTTAATGAATTAGCTAGACATAGAAATAAAGAACAAAAAATAGTTCATTGTAGAAGTGAAATAAAAGAAAGTAAAAGCTTAAAGAAAAACAATGCACTAGAACAAGAGAAGATGAAGATTGAAAGCTCGATCCTTGTATTGCGTTGTCACCGTCTCCAATTACAAAAATTGCTCATTCTCACTCTCTCTTTTCTGGATTCTAGAAGGAGAAAAGAAAATTACATAGCATACTAAAAGAAAACCTAGAGAAACCCTAACAATTTCCTTATAAACAATGCTCTTTTTCTCCTCCGTGATTGCAAAGGCCCTATGGGTCTATTTTATAGTCTTCATGAGAGGAGGCCATCCCACTTCAGTCTCCGGATCAAACGCTGAAGTAACGGCCTAAAGATTGCCGCGGGTCTGCGGCAAGGGCCGCGTTTCCGCGGCCGTTTCTTGGCCGCTACGCTAGCGGATTTTGTGCCTTTCTGTTGCATCTCGTATCCCCAGTTGGATCTTGTAGAAGCTGAGAATACGTTTTGGATCTTTTCAGACTTGGGCTTTTCTTGTGGGCTTCTTAAATATTTCTTTAATTCATCAAAAATCACAATTGTTGGGCTCTTTCTCCATTAAACATTGGACCTGAAAAAAGAGAGAAAAAAGCAGTAAAAATCAACTATTTATTCAGATAAAGCATAGCATGGTGGTAGAAAATGATGCATAAATGACTCCAATCAGTGCGCGCGCGTGTATATATCAATATTTAGTACGTGGGTATTCGATTGGTTTCTCGTGAAACATCTCAGGAACATCTCCAAGTGGTTAGTTATCTGCCACTTATTATATTAGAGTTTATGTTAAATTTTTGTCGCATATAAATATTAATATTATTGTTAAATTTTGTTTATTTACAGCTGAAGTTTACAAACTAAAAATATATCCCTTTATCATTAAGACAATCGAGGTACTTGTACTTGAATCTTTAAGTAAGTTTTTCACATTGTTATATTTTGAACTCTTTATTTCATTTTTCAAAAATTATGGCATTAAGTGGATTTACATGTATGCTTGAATGTTATGTGCATGTATTTATTTGTGTATATGTAGATATGTTAATGTTTTCTTGAATATGTATTTGTGTATATTTTTTGTGTCTATATATGTGTGTATATATGCAGTGGGGAATTCCCGGGGAAGTTATTCACGCACTAAATTATTAGGATTAATAGATGAAATTCAGAGATCAAATCATAACTAACACACAGATTTACATGGAAACCCGAAAAGGAAAAATCACGGTGCAAGAGAGGATCCACTATAATTCAGAGAGAATTACAATAATGGTGGCCTGATTTCACGCGCTAGGGTTTTTGGGCTTGATTGATCGTCTCTCTCTTATTGGTGGGGATCTTCTATTTACACAAGTTGGTGTCTGTTAGATAAGGTTACAGAGAGTTCTCATTTATTTAAATATCTATCCTATCTCAGTTCTTATCTTGGAGACGGTTGGAGCCAAACGTCCTTATTTGAATTGGTAGAGCCGTATTTTATCTTTACCATGTGGTCTTCCAGCTGTACACATGATTGATACACTCTCTGGCTGTAACTGTCAGGTTCAGATGAGGATTAACTTGGAGATAGGGGTACTCGCAATCGATTCTATCTCTATTCTTCTACCCGCTTGAATTGCTCAGAGTTTGAATGGGATCAGGACTCTTCTTCAGAAATTTTAGAATCGACTATGTGTCACGCAATCGTCCAAGGGAGGGCTTGAGGAGGGAGCTGCTGAAGCTCCGCTGGCGGATGATGTCGCGAGGCACCTGACCTTGTCGGTCTTTCAGGGACTGCCGCTCAGTCCCCGTGCTGTCCTCAAGACGGCTCACCACGAGCCTCCTATTCGGGTTATATCTCCGGAGTGGAGATGAAGAGGCGGCCCTAGGATATGAAAATTTCCTTGGAGGACTAGAGGTGCTCAAGGCCCAGTCCTTGAAAGATTGGAGGCGGCACTTGAAGAACGAGGTCTTCAGGATAAGCATCACAACGCTTTTGTCTGGATTTATACTTTATTTGTTGTTTCATCTTTCCCTATTTTAATTTCAGAACGTCGTGCTTACCTTCAAAAAACTGGACGCTCACAGAGACTCCCTGAGGGAGGAGGACTTGATCGCTGAGTTGCTCTAGAAGGTGGAGCATATTACTGCCGAGGGCAAGGGCGGCCTCCAAGGTCACTTGCCAAGCTGACCTGGCCATGAGGCAGCAATCCAACAAGGCTGGGTGGTGGAGCTGGTGCGGCTTCGGGGCGAGTCTTAAGGTGAGGGTGGCCTTGCTGAAGCAAGTGTCTGACACTCTAAGGTTAGTTGGAGGAGAAGAGCTTGCAGTTCGGACTTGCAGCGGAAGGACTTTGAGCTGCAAAAGAAGTTGGAGCTGCAGTCGACTCGGGGAAAGCTGGAGGTATGCCAGTGCGTTGAGGTAGCGGAGGCCACCCTGGGGTCGGAGAGGACTACCTTCGAGAATGTGAAGGAGCGCTTCGAAGATGATTTGGATCAGGCACCGACTGCCAAAGATGCGGTTGAGGCGCGTGTTCGAGCGGTGACAAACCAGTGCCAATGGGAGATACGAGGATGGATACGAGGACGGGAAGCGAGGCGCGATCCCGAGATATCCACTTACACTTGAGGTCTTTCTCGAAAGCCAAGGCCTGGAATGACTTGCGGAGCCCGATGCTTTCGCCGTGGACGCAGGAACCTCCCTGAGCACTTCGTCTAGCAGTGTTGCTCTCCCGGCCTCCCCTCAGATACCTCAACCGCGGGGACTTCGACTCGTTTGAGAGTGTTTGAGAGCTTTTTATTTTATTTTGTATGAACTCAATGTAACTTTTTTTTTGAACAAATAAATGAAAAGTTTCTCCATTCTCCGTCTAAATTTTGTCTTGCTTTTAGTTGTTCCAAGGCCCCTTGGTTGTTGGCTCGGTGGCCCCTTTGGGTTCTGCCTTTGGTTTGGCAGCTTTTGACGAAGTGGAACCCGGCCTCTGGGAGGAACCTCTCGGGGACCACGAATGTCCCATGCCCGCTTGGGCTCTGCGGGTGCTGGCTTTTCGGGTGTGGAGTCCCTCGAGGAACCCAGATTGAGGAGGCATGAGGCTTCCGACCTTGAGGATGGTGATAAGGGGGTGGAGTTGGGATCTTGACGATGAGCTCGAAGCTTTGCTGGTTTTTCTTTAATACCAGGCAGAGGAGGGTCGGAAAGACTCTGTATCAGACACTGCTCGAGCTTCCCCGTGTATAGAACTCGGGCTGCTCGACTTTCTCACCTCCCAGCTAGAACGCGAACTAATTTCTCACAATGTGATGATGAACGATCTTGAAAAAAAGCGTGCGAGGTATTCTTGAAATCGTGTGATATGCTGGAGGTGATGGAAGGATTGAGGCAAGATAAGGTGGCTCTGGAAGTAAGGCTCCTGGGGCCGCTTGAGGAGCTGAAGAAAGCGTTAGATGATATATCCGAGCTGCAGAGGGTCGCCTCAGATGAATCGGAGATTGCTTCGCTCGGGTCCAGATCGATCGAGAATGCGCTGAGAAATTGGAGCGAAGCATAAAGTCTGGCATTTGGAGAAGGATCTGGAAGCTAGGAAGGTGATATTGAAGAGCTGAGGGCTGATGCTGAGCACCAAAGTGATCATTATAACGATCTCTTGAAAGCTCATGGCGAACTACTTATGGAGGCGCAGGGGTTGTGCTCTCAAGTCTCGATCTTAAGCTCTGGCGGTCGAGCAGAGGATGCGAGCAGTTAGTTCGGGGGACTAGTGGTCAGACCGAAGGAATGAGCGGTCAGTCCGGGGGCGGGAGCTGTCGGGCCTGAGGTATGAGCCGTTGGCCTGAGGCCGAGCGATCGGACTGAGAGTACAAGCGACTGGCCTGGAAGGTCTTGGGGATGATTAGAGAGCCACAGTGGCAGACGCAAGCAAGGTTAACCGAGCTCGTTTGTATTCTTCTTTTTGTAACAAGCACTGGTGTAATAAGGAATCGTATCACTCTTCTACCATCAATAAAAGTGATTACTCTTTTTTTGTCGTCTCTTGTTCTCGGTGTGCCTGTACGGGTGCATGGCGTGAGCCTTGCCCGGTTATACGTTGCTTGGTAGCTTGTGGAGGCATGATGTTCGTTGTCAGGGTTGTCAGACGTTTAGGTAGCTGTCCGAGCTGGACCCGTTATAGGCTGTTGACTGGCTCGGTGTCATCAGTGTGAGGACCTGATGTAAACTGAGCTCCGAGCAGTCATTGTGGGCGAGCTTTCACTTTCAAGAATCTCCCCGAGGGATAACCGTCCTGGTAGAACCCGCTATATAGGCTGTTGACTGGCTCGGGTAGCCATTAGGGTAGAACCCAATGTATGCTTAGCTTCTATAACTGTTGACTGCTACTATACTCGGAGGAGGTACAGAAGATTAAAAATAAAAGAACTTGCCTAATCTTTTCCTTGGATATTCATGGTTTTACACATGTATGGTTTTAAATGAAAAGAGTTTCATTGCTTCTTGACGAGCTTTTCGTCCTGGGTTGTGCTAATGAGTAAGCGCTTTAGTCGACAGAGTCAGCTGGGTACCTCTGACCTTGGGATCTTCCTCCTGGTCGAGGATGAACTCTTCAAGGTATCCATGTTGGACTAGATTCTCGAGGTGCTTTTTGAGGGCCCAACAATGCATCATGTCGTGCCCCTACTGCCATGGAAAGAACAGTGTACTGCTTCTAGGAGATCTGGGTCGTGCTTGCTTGACTTAGAGAGCAGGGTTGATGCTTGATGACGTGAAAGATCTGATCAATCAGTAACTTCAGAGGAGTGAAGACTGAGTCGTCCTTGGTCTTTGTTACTATCAGGGAAGTATTTTTCTTCCTCTTGCATGTTGGGGTGTGACACCTCCTCGTGTGCTTCCGTGTGGGACCGGCTCTGTGGCTCTCTGGATCCTCATGTGGTGAGGTTGTTTGGGAGCACATCTGATTTAATGTTAACGTAAGTCGGTCGGAGCTGAGAAATGTTGATGGACTTTGGAGGTCGTGTTCACTTGGGCTTCCCTTGCGTTCAACCCAATGACTGGATGTTGAGCTTTTCGGAGGGCCTTTATTTGGGTGAGTAGCTAGTTGTTGATTTGCATTACCGCCTCTCGCTCGACGGTATCATGATGAATGATGACCAGTTTTTGCTCGCGATCTGCCTGAGCCCACAGTTCACCCAGCTGTCGTCGCAGGTTGACCACTCTCTGGATAAGCTGTCCTCGAGAGAGTGTTGATAGTTCGAGCTCGCCGAAGGCGTTGACGTCATGGTGGGTAGTGGCTCTTGGGCACCATGATTGTTGGAAATCGTTTTTAAGGACGTCAAAGGGTATGGATTGGGAGGACTCTTAGTGTCGATTCAAGATCTCAATGAAAGCACCAATTGCATTGGGTAATTCCACGCACCAAATTATGAGGATTAATGGATGAAATTCAGAGATCAAATCAGAGCTAACACACAGATTTACATGGAAGCCCGAAAGGGAAAATCTATGATGCAAGTGAGAGGGTTCCACAAAAACTTTAGAAATTACTAGGTGCTGGCCTGATTTCACGTGCTAGGGTTTCTGGCTTGATTGGTCGTCTCCCTCTCGTTGGAGGGGTCTTCTATTTATACAAGTTGGTATCTGTTTGATAAGCTTGCAAAGAGTTCTCATCTATTTGAACATCTATCCTATATCAATTGCTTATCTTGGAGGCGGTTGGTACAAAATATTCTTATTTGAATTGGTAGATCCCGTATTTGTTTTTATCATGTGGTCTTCGTGCAGCTGTAGACATGATTGATACACTCTTTGGTTGTAACCGTCGGGTTCAAATAAGGATTAGCTTGGAGATAGGGGTACTCGCAACTAGCTCATCTCTATTATTCTATCCGCTTGAACTGCTAGGAGTTTGAATGGGATTGGGACTCTTTTTCAGAGATTCTGGAATAGGCCACATCTCACACAATCGTCCAAGGGCTAGATGGGCACCTGTCGCGATCTCGGGGGGGGGGGATCGAAAACTGACCACTACGATATATATAGATATATAGACATATAATAAATAAATAAAATTGTATGTATGTGTTTCTTTTTCAGTGCGTTTGTAAATATCTGAATTTGTATGTGAGTATATATAATTATGTGTGTAGTAATGTATGTGTGTGCACATGGAGTAACATAGTTTTGGTCGTGGTTGATTAGTTAGTTGTGCACTTGACTAAGAAATCATATTAGTACGTTCGCGTCTCTCTTTTTCTCCTTTTCCTCTCCTCTCTCGAACACAATCTTCTGGCTTTTTTCTTCCCCTCTCAACGCGGGGCCAATCAAGTCAATGCCTCTTCTACACCTCTTTAAGCCCACTCTGCTCCTATCCTCTTTACATCCTAAGGACTAATGGAAGATTAGTGCGGCAATATTGATTATCTCTCTAGCCCTTCATCACCTCACAATGAAATAAATGTCCCTTCACATTATCTTCACTATCAAAACCACATTCGACCTATCTGAGCTCTCCTCTGAGATCCTTCAAAACGTGCATCCTCACCTCTTTATCTATCACTTAAGTAGCCATGGACTTGAAATCTGCCCTCTCTCAACAGCCATGTTCATTTTTTCTGCGTACTAGTGTCGCTATAATCGCGCATTTCTTGTACCACTATCTCAAGAAACCCCACTACAAATTTTCCCTCTATGACAGATTTTTGTCATGGGACGAAGATGAACAGCCAACACCAACTACGCCAAGATAATGTTGTTGGCCAATCAAAAGGATCTTTGACAACGCTAGTTTAGCCTATAACTTCATGGCCGCTGGGACTCACACTGTGATCAAGTCCAAATACTTGGATTATCAGCTGTCTTTATAGCGAGGAGATGGTACCTGTGGGTTCCTCGGTGCCCGACACCGTGAATAAGGACTATGACAGTGGCTGGATGTTTATCCAATGGTTATGCATCAATAAGAGGTCTTCTTTTCGCTTGCTTCCTTCGACAGCGAGTAACTCTATGACCCAAAAATAATTGTTGGCCCAAAGTGCGAACAAAGGAGAATGGTGATTAGGTTCTTTTGCTTCACCATTTTATTTTATTTTGTTTTTTAATGTAATTTTTCTAGTACGCGGCGCTTGACGATATTCTGAACATTTCAGTCAGTTTCTACCTTCACATCATGGCTTAAAGGATGATACTCATGACTTGTTATATTTATTCCTTTATTTACATTTATAATCTTTATAATAAGTTATATATATATTATTCAAGACTTTATAGGTAGTTATTCAGTTGGTTTCTCGTGAAACATTTCAGAAATATTTATAAGCGGTTAGTTATCTGCAACTTATCATTTCATAATTTATATTATTTTTTTGTCGCATATAAATATCAATATTACATTTAAATGTCTGTTTATTTATAGCTGAAATTTGCAAAACAAATCTATATCCCTACATTATTATGAGGTATGTATACTTGAATACTTTAAGTAATTTTTTCATATTGTTATATTCTAACTCATTGTTTCATGTTTCAAGCTAGTGGCATAAAGTGGATTTACATGAATGCATAAAAGTTGTGTATGCGTGTATGTATTTGTGCATCTGTATATGTAGATATGTGTGTGTATATGTGAATATTGTTTGTATATAAGTATTTGTGTATTTTTCGTTGTGTTATATATGTGAATGTATGTGTATATATATAGATTTACATGTATGCATGGATGTTATGTATTGTAGGTATTTGTGTATGTGTAGATATGTGTATGTATATGTGAATATTTTGTATATAAATATTTTTGTATATTTCGTTATGTTTATACATGTGAATGTATGTGTGTATAGAGAATTTGACGCGCGTGTGTATATGAATGAATGTATATATGAATGTATGTTTGCATATAAGTATATTTTGTTATGTCTATATATGTGAATGTGTGTGTATGTAGATATATAGACATATGAAAAGGAAAGTTAAATTGCTTGTGCATGTTTCTTTTGGAGTGTCTATATGTGCATATGTATGTAAGTATATATAATTATGTATGTAATATGTCTGTGTGTAGATGGATTAATGTAGATTTGATCGTGGATAATTAGTTAGTTGTGCACCTTACTAAGGAATCTAAAATAACATATTCACGTCTCTCTCTTTCTCCTTTCCCTCGTCTCTCTCTCGCGCGATCTTCTCTCTCTTTTTGTCGCCTTTTTTGTTGGGCCAATCAAGTGACACCTCCTTTCTTGTCCCTCTCCTCTCCACCTCTCTCTATGCCCCACTCTGCTCTCTCTTCTCCACATTCCTAAAGAATAATGTAAGACTGGTGCGACAATATTGGTAATCTCACTGCCTTTTCGGTTAATTCCATCAAACTCATAAATCTTCATCTTTTCAAAGGCATTATTGTTCAAGCACCTCATTGTCACACCACGAAAGAAATGACCCTTTACATTATGTTCGCTGCTAACAAAATCATCTTCAACCTCTCTGAGCTCTCCATTGAGATCCTCCAAGACATGCATCCTTACCATTTTTCTATCATTTTATATAGCCATGGCTTAAAATCTGCTCACTCCCTCAACATACAAGCGACCAGTTCTTATGCACTGTTATCTCTACCATCATGCTTTTTTACTGCCACTATCTCAAGAAATCTCTACAAGTTCCCCTTCTAGATGTATTATTGTCCTAAGGCTAGGATGAGGAAGATGAGACCAACAACACTGGGATATTGTTGTTGGACAGCTAAAAATATCGACATCCGCCTTCATCTTGACAACGTTAGCTGGACCTTTAAATTCATTCATGGCTACCTGAACTTTCAGAGTGATCGAGTCCAAAAAATTGAATTATTGACTACCTACCTCTACGTCGAGGAGGTGGTACTTGCGGGTTCCTCGGTGTTTGACATTATGGATGAGGACTCGACAACAATTGGATGCTTTGTCCAATGGTTATGCATCAATGCTCTTCTTTTTTGCTTCTTTTGACCGCGAGTAACTCTATGACCCGAAAACAGTTGTTGACCCTAAGTTCGAACAACGGAGAATGGTGATCAGTTCTTTTCTCTGGCCATTTTTTCATGTTATTTTATTTTTTAACGTACTTTTGCTGGTGCAGGTCACTTGGCTGCATTTTGAACATTTCAATCAGTTTCTAGCTTTACATTATGGCTTAAAGGTTTGATACTCATGGCTTGACACATATATTATTTTATTTTCATTTATTATCTTTACAGTGAGTTTTTATATATAATACAAGATTTTGCAGGGGATTATTCACATGGTTTCTTGTGAAACATTCCAGGAACAATTATAAGCGGTCAATTATTTGTCACTGTATATGCGAAATGTTTGTTTATATATATTTGTGTATATTTCGTTGTGTTATGCATGCGTGTAGGTATTTTTGTACATGTGTATGTATGTAGATATGTATATGTATATGTGAATGTTTGTTTGTATACAAGTATTTGTGCATATTTTGTTGTGTCTATACATGTGAATGTGTGTATTCATAGACTTACATGTATGCATGGATGTTATGTATGTGTGTAGGTATTTGTGTATATGTGTATATGTTGATATATGTAGCGTATGTGAATGTTGTATATAAGTATATGTATATTTCGTTGTGTCTATGTATGTGAATGTATATGTGTGCGTGTATATATAAATATATAAACGTATAAAAATTAAAAAAAATTGTGTGTTTCTTTTTTAGTGTGTGTACATATGTGCATGTGTATGTAAGTATATATAATTATGTATATAGTATGTATGTGTGTACATAGATTAATGTAGGTTTGATCGTGGCTAATCTGTTAGTTCTGCATCTTACTAAGGAATCAAATATATTTGTGCTCTCTTTCTCTTTTTGTCTCCTCTCTTGCACGTGGTCTTCTCTCTCTTTTCATTCCTTTTTAGGCGGGGCCAATCAAGTCACACCTCGTGTCCTCGCCCCTCTCCTATTCTCCTTTTTATGCCCCACTTTAGTTATCTACTCTTCATGTTCTAAGGACTAATGTGTGACATTATTAGTAATCTCACTACTTTTTCATCTAATTTCATCAAATTTATAGATCTCCATCTTCCAAAATAAACTACTCTTCAAGGGCCTTTTCTCCACACCACGAAAGAAATGTCCCTTCACGTTATGTTCCCTGCTAACAAAACCATCTTTAACCTCTCTGAGATACCCTCCGAGATCCTCCAAGATGTACATCTTCACCTCCTTATCTATCACTTTATATTGCTATAGCTTTAAAGTTTGCCACTCCCTTGACATAACGCACTGGTGTCGATATCATCACACTTTTTTCTATCATTATCTCAAGAAATCTCACTACAAGTTCCCTTTCTATGACACATTATTATCATAGGGCAAAGATGAGGAAGATGACTAACTGGGCCAGGATAATCTTGTTTAATAATCAAAAGAATCATTGACATCTGCTTTGTCTAGACAGTATTAGCTTGGCCTTTAACTTCATGTCTTTTGGGACTTCCAATAGTGATCGAGTCCAAAAACTTGGATTATTGGCAGTCTCTATGGCAAGGAGGTGGTACATCTGAATTTCTCAGTGCCCGTCACCATGGATGAGGACTGCGACAACAGCTAGATCCTTATCCAATGGTTATGCATCAATGAGAGGTCTTATTTTTCTCTTGCTTTCGTCGACAATGAGTAATTATATGACTAGAAAATAATTGTTGGCCATGAGTTCAAACAAAGGAGAATGGTGATCAGTTTTTTTTCTCAGACCATTTTTTAATGTTATTTTATTTTGTTTTTAAATGTAATTTGCTAGTGTAGGTCACTTGGTGGCATTTTGATCACCTCAGTCAATTTCTCGTTCCACGCTTAAAGGTATCAAGCTCATGACTTAACAAATTTATTCCTTTACTTACATTTATTATCTTTACAGTAAATTTTTATATATATTATTCAAAATTTTATTTGTAAGTGGTAATTTGGGTGGTTTCTCGTGGAACATTTCGGGGAATATTTACAAGCGGTGAGTTATTTGCCATTTATTATTTCACAAGTTATGTTAATTTTTCGTCGCATATATTTATCAATATTACATTTAAATGTCTATTTATTTACATCTGAAGTTTGCAAAACAAATCTACATCCATTCATTATTAAGACAATTGAGCTATTTATGCCCGATTACTTTAACTAATTTTTTCATATTGTTATATTCTACTCATTATTTCATTTTCTAGTTTTAATGGCATCATGTGGATTTACATGTATGCATGGATGTTATATAGGCATGCATGTGTTTGTGTATAGTGTATATAGATATGTGTATGTTAATGTGAATGTTTGTATATAAGTATTTATGCATAATTCGATGTGTTATGTATGTGTGTAGGTGTTTGTGTATATGTAGGTATGTGTATGTAAATGTAAATTATTGTTTGCATAATTATATTTGTGTACATTACGTTGTGTCTATATATGTGAATGTATGTGTGTGTGTGTGTATATAGACTTACATCATGTATGCATGGATGTTATGTATGTGTGTAGGTATTTGTGTATATGTGTTTATGTAGATATGTATGTGTATTTGTGTGCACGTACAATTTTATTTTTCTTTTCACATCTCTCTATATATACACACACGCACGTACACATATACATTCACATATGCAGACACAATGAAATTGTAAATCTATGCATGTGTGTATATGTATGTGTATGTATTTAAGTATATGTAATTATAAATGTAGTATGTCTGTGTGTAACATTGATTAATGGAGGTTTGATCGTCGCTAATTAGTTAGTTGTGCACCTTACTAAAGAATTGAAAATAATATATTTGCATCTCTCTCTTTTTTCTCTCTTCTCTCGCACGTGGTCTGCTTTCTCTTTTCGTTCTCTTTTACTTGTGGCCAATCAAGTCACACCTTATGCCCTCAACCCTCTCCTCTCCACCTCTTTATGCTCCACTCCAGTTCTCTCCTCACCATGTCCTATACTATTATGCGACAGTATTAGTAATACCACTATTTTTTCAGCTATTTTCATCAAACTTATAGATCACCATCTTCCTAAATATACTACTCTTCAAGCGCCTCATCTCCACACTGTGAAAAAATGTCCCTTCAGATCATGCTCGTTGTTAACAAAATCATCTTCAACTCTTGAGCTCCCCTCGAGATCCTCCAAATGTGCATCCTCACCTCCTTATCTACCACTTTATACAGCCTAGGCTTTAAAATCTGCCCACTCCCTCGACATTCATGTCGTCAGTTCCCTGGCATGGTTTCGCTACCATCATGCTTTTTTTTTTCTATCACTATCTCAAGAAACTTCACCAACAAGTTCCCTTTTATGACACATTATTGTCATAAGGCGAGGACGAGGAAGATAACTCTAACTACATTGCGAAAATGTTGTTTGATAACCGAAAGGATCATCGACATTCGCTTTCGTCTAGATAGCGCTAGCTTGGCCTTTAACTTCATGGTTGTCACGAGTCCAAAAACTTGGATTATCGGTTGTCGCTATGGGGAGAAGGTGGTACCTCTGAATTCCTCAGTGGCCGACACCATGGATAAAGACTACGACAAAAACATGATGCTTATCCAATGGTTATGCATCAATGAGAGGTCTCTTTTTTGCTTGCTTCTGTCGATAATGAGTAACTATATGACCGAAAAAAAATGTTGGCCCTGAGTTGAACAAAAGAGAACGGTGATCAGGTTCTTTTCTCAGACAATTTTTTACTGTTATTTTATTTTGTTTTTAATGTAATTTTCTAGTGCAGGTCAATTGGCGGCATTTTGAATACCTCAGTCTGTTTCTCGTTTCACATCATGACTTAACGTACCAAACTCATGACTTACCTATTTATTCATTTATATTTATTATCTTTACAGTAAGTTTTTGTATATATTATTCAAGATTTTGTTTTGTAGGTGATAATTCAGGTGGTTTCTCGTGAAATATTTCAGGAATTTTTACAAGGAGTTAGTTACTTCCACCGCTTATTATTTCATAAGTTAATTAAATTTTTGTCGGTTATAAATATCAATATTGCAGTTAAATGCCTATTTATTTATATGTGAAGTTGTAAACCAAATCTACATCTCATTATTAAGACAATCGAGCTATGTATTAGAATGCTTTAAATATTTTTTTCACATGTTATATTCTAAACTCATTATTTCATTTTTCAAGTTTTAGGGGCATAAAGTAGGTTTACATGTTTGCATGGATGTTATGTATGTGTATGTATTTGTGTATATGTGTGTATATGTAGATATGTCTATGTAGATGTGAATACTTGTTTGTATATAATTATTTATGTATAATTCGATGTGTTATGTATGTTTGTAGGTTTTTGTAGATGTGTGTAAATGTAAATTTGTGTATGTAAATGTTAATGTTTGTTTGTATAATTATATTTGTGTATATTTTGTTGTGTGTCTATATCAAGGTTCTAAATATCGGATATCGGAATCGTATCGGATGGGGCTTTTCATATCGGATATCGGATATCGGGGGAGATATCGGGGATACGCGCGCATATCGGGGCGTTCATATTGAACACTATATATATGAAATATTGATAATTAAGAGTTGGTTTAGAGTCATACATATCATCTACCTAATAAAAATGATGTAATATGCTTGCAGAGACAGTAAAAAAATAATGTACATTTGCACGCAGTCGTTTTCATATCGGGTGATATATCGAACGATTTATCATCCAATATCGGACAATTTATCGACCGATATTTCAAATATCGGCCGGCCGTTTTTTGTTGCAAATGATATGGCAAACGATTTCCCCATATCTCGTATCGGCAGCAGGCAAAAAGGAGATATCGGATGATATCTCGGCGTATCGGACGATATTTAAAAACAGGGGCCTATATATGTGAATGTATATATGGTGTATCATGTATGCATGGATGTTATGTATGCGTGTAGGCATTTTATATATTTGTGTATATATGTGTGTATATGTGAATATTTTTTGTGTACAAGTATTTGTGTATATTTGGTCTGTCATGTTGCGAATGTATGTGTGTGTGTGTGTATATATATATATATAGACATCTAAAAGAAAAATAAAATTGTATGAGTGTTTTTTTCTGAGTGTGTATATATGTGCATATATATGTAACTATATGTAATTATGTATGTGGTATGCTAGCGTGTACATTTATTAATGGAGGTTTGATCATGGCTAATTAGTTAGTTGTGTGCACATTACTAAGGAATCAAAAATAATATATTTGCATCTTATTTTCTCCTTTTTCTCTCTCTCGAACGCGGTATTCTCTTTTTTGTTTACTTTTACGCAGGGTCAATCAAGTCACACCTCTGTCCTCGCCCTCTCTTCTCTCCACCTCTTTATGCCTCACTCCAGTTCTCTCATCTCCACGTCCTAAGGACTAATGTGCAACAGTTTTAGTAATCTCACTTTTTTTAGCTAATGTCATCAAACTTATAGATCTCCATCTTCTCAAAGACATTCTTTAGGTGCCTTATCTTCACACCATGAAAGAAATGTCCTTTCACATCATGTTCGTTGCTAACAAAACCATCTTCAACCTCTTTGAGCTCCCTTTCGAGATCCTCCAAGATGTTCATCCTCACCTCCTTATCTACTACTTTATATAGCCATAGTTTAAAATATACTACTTTATATAGCCATGGTTTAAAATCTGCCCACTCCCTCGACATTCATGCTATCAATTCCTGTGTATCGGTGTCGCTACCATCACGCTTTTTCTATCACTATCTCAAGAAATCTCACTACAAGTCCCCTTCTATGGCACATTATTGTCACAGGTTGAGAATGAGGGAGATACAATTCGCCGAGATAATGTTGTTTGATAACCAAAAGGATCATCGACATTCGCTTTCGTCTATACAATGTTAACTTGGCCCTTAACTTCATGGTTGTGGGACTTGCAATAGTGATCGAGTCCAACTTGGATTATCCCTTGTCTTATGGCGAGGAGGTGGTAACTCTCAATTCCTCGTTGCCTGACACCATGGATGAGGACTGTGACAATAGCTGGATGCTTATCCGATGGTTATGCATCAATGAGAGGTCTTTTTTTTGCCTGATTCTATCAATATTGAGTAACTATATGACCGAAAAATAATTGTTGGCCCTGAGTTCAAACAAAATGAAAGGTGATCAGGTTATTTTCTCATACCATTTTTAATATTATTTATTTCATTTTAAATGTACTTTGCTAGTGCAGGTCACTTGGCAGCATTTTGAACACCTTAGGCGGTTTCTCGTTTCACATCATGGCTTAAAGGTATCACTCATGACTTAAAGGTTTATTCTCTTTACAGTAAGTTATATATATATATGTATATATTATTCAAGATTTTGTTTGTTGGTGGCAATTCTGGTGGTTCTCATTGTGGAGAAAAATTCTCGAAAAATTTATCCACACCACAAATTGTAAATGAATAGACATGTAAAAGCAATCGCAAATAACAAGCGCTTTACGTGAAAAACCCGAATGGAAAACCACGGAGGGAGAGAATTCACTATAATATTTCAGAGGGTTATAGTGAATTCTGCAAAGTGATCTGCGATTACAAGCTCTAGAGTTTGATGCAGTAATCAGAAGCCAACCTACTCCCTGATGGAGATGGAGGTGTGTTTATACCCGACTCAGTTGTCTTTGTGAGTACGGATATTTTGGATCTACATCAACATAATTGCATGATTTACACGTTATGATTTTCTTGTAACTGCCCAGATCGCGCCGTTTGAATGTTGAGATCGCCATGCAGAAATATCCGCCACTATTCATAACAGTCTGCATTGATATAGGGGGTGCTATACCGTTTAGAACGTGAGAATAATCTGGCGGCATAGCTGGATTCACGAATCGCGAAGATCATGCTGTCCAGCTATAAGCAGCGCAGGAGTAGCAGGCTTCAGAGGGTCTTCCTGTCGATGCCTTGGGTGGCTCTAGGAAGGATCCTTGTATCAATTATTCATTTCCCAGAGAGTCACACGCTCAGATTGAGTAGTGGATCCGGGTGAGTGATGTCTGATCAGATGTGGTCTCGGGCGAGGCCCGAGGATTTTTTCTTGGGCCTATATGCCCCAGACTTACTTCTTGGACTTATGTTAAGCTTGTATGTGAGCTGGGCCTGCTCGCAGAGAAGCGAGCAATGCCTACAGGAGGTGAGACACATATCTTGATCTTGATGAGGGTCAAAATCTGACCACTACAGATGCCTCATTCACCGCCCCTCATAGTCTTCGAGGGAAAGAATGTGAGCGGGCTAATCCCATCCTCCGACATGACCTTTCACTGAGTAGTCAGAGGGTTTTCTTGCCTTTCATGAAAAACAACTAGAGAGTATTTGAGAGCAGTTGGAGTGCCCTTTCATACTTTCACATTAATGTCACGTTGTAAAGGTTGGAAAAGAGTCACATCACGTGTCCAATCCGCGTGCGCTTTGGGCAGAGAGTCATCGTTTGGTTCAGAGTGAGTTGGGATTCGTGCAACGGTTGAGATTTAGAGCTTGCTGGCATGCGAAAAGACGCTTTAGTCCTAGGCTATCATTGCGGTGACGTCAGCGACTGCTTTTAAATTGGGGGAAAACTTGAAAGCTTAGTTTTTCATAAACTCTAGATTTCTTTGAGCTTTCTGCCTTTTCGTTTCCCTTTCTCTTTGTTTTGAATAATTCATTCAAATCTATCAATTAATCTTTGAAATGGTGGAAGGAGGGAAATCTGTTGCCACCGAAGATGAGGTGAGGAGCAGAGGTGTCTGTCGTGGAGGAGAAAAGAAAGAGGGCCGCTCTAAGAATGAGCGAGGCCATGGATTTCGATCCCTAGTTGCGTGTTTTCGTGGCCAGAAGGGGTCGACGAGTACTTGATGATGTACGATGTTCGCCTACCATCCAAGATTGAAGTGGAGTGGTGTTCCCCTGAGACAGACGTTACGGTGTCGCCTCCTATCGACGGTGTGTATTTCACCCCCAGATTTTGGCTTTGGGGGTGAAACTACCATTGACATCATTTGTCCGAGATGTCCCAGCTCGCTTCAAGGTTCTACCCTCGCAGTTGCATCGGGGGTCGGGTTGAACTGTTTTGGGCTTTGAAGCCCTTTATGTTTCCTTTTCCCCTGACACATACAGGGTCGAGGAATTTTGCGCCACATACGTAATGAGTGGTGTTCCCCTGAGACAGACGTCACGGTGTCACCTCCTATCGGCGGTGTGTATTTTCACCCCAGATTTTGGCTTTGGGGGGTGAAACTACCATTGACATCAATTGTCCGAGATGTCCTGGCTCGCTTCAAGGTTCTACCCTCGCAGTTGCATCGGGGTCGGTTGAACTGTTTTGGGCTTTGAAGCCCTTTATGTTTCCTTTGCCCCTGACACATACAGGGTCGAGGAATTTTGCGCCACATATGTAATGAGGAAATCTCATCAAGATGCTCGCTCCTTCATTTCTTGGAATAGACCTGACGCCGGTTTTAGAAACGGCAATTCTGATTCCAAAACCCGCGGTTCCCAGTTCAGGCATCGGAGGAACCAGAATTGGACTGGGGACGACTAGTTTTGGTTCCAAATTCGATTCTAGTTCTTTTTTTAACACTAAATGCACTAGAGACTATTAATCTATATGTATAACGAAAACCCCTAATGAACTCCCTATTAGCTCTGTTGGCTAAAGCATCGTGCTACTAACTTGAAAGTCCCTAGTTCGAACCTGCAAGGTTAATTTTTTTTAACAATTAGGTCAGGCGCCTGGGCCTGCCAGGCCAGGTCGAGCCGCGCACCCCCAACAAAAAAAATCGGTTCAGAACCGGAACCGGCGCTTCCCAGTTCTGAACATCACAAACCGGAACTGGACCGACCGGGGCCGGTTCGGTTCAGTTCGAAACTAGGTCAAATCGGTTTCAGTTTCAATTTTCTTAATCGGTTTCGGTTCGAACTGCCGGTTCGAACTGCCGGTTCGGGTCTACCTCAGAGTGGGAATGAGACAGGTTGATCATTACTTGGTGGATAATGATCATGTGGAATGGGGGGCGTGACACCATCGTCTGTCTATGGTCCCTGGGGAAGCTGCCCTAGCTACGGATTGTGGACGCGTTATGACCGTGTGGAATAGGGGTCCACTCCCTAAAGGGGGAGCACCATCCCCCAATGAGATCCAGGAAAGGGTCCAGAAGCTGTACCGTCTCAATTATGACTATCATAATGAAGCTGGCTGTTGGATTCGAGGAGGCTCTCTGTGCCCCCAGCTTTTGAGACCCTCGGCGTCAGGAATAGACGATGAGGTACAGGCTCCTGCTACGGGAAGGAGAGCGCTCCCGCAAGTGATGTCTCATCAAAAGAGGTAGAGTTTCGGTCGAAGAGCATGACTCCGGAGCCTTAGGTGCGGCTCAAGAAGCGTCCAGTTCGAGCGGAGCGTCGAGAGGAGGCAACCACATGAGTCTTCTCAACTCAAATCTGGGAGGATTAGTATTGATATGGCTCTGGATTCTTTCGTATTATGTTTTCATGGTTCTGACATTTGTTTTGCAGAAGAGACGCTGGATCGACTCCGACGCCGAGGAGTGAAAGGATGATGGCTGCAGTGGGCGGAGGCTCTAACCCGAAGAGGGAGAAGGAGCTCGCAGGAAGCACTTCCTAGCATAATACAGCAGCCAGAGTCCACGATCCTCTCGACTCCATCTATCCAGCAGACTCCGAGATCGAAGTCCTCAGAGAGGCGATGCCCCCAGAGGATACCTCCGAGATCGAAGTCCTCAGAGAGGCGATGCCCCCAGAGGATACCTCCGAGATCATAGTCCTCGGAGAGGCGGTGCCTCCAGAGGATATCTCCAGGTTTGTGCCTTTGACCGAGGAGCGTGAACTTGGAGTGACGGAAGTCGGCAAGGCTGGCGCTGTTGTCGGGACCTCGAGGTTGGCCTCCCCTCTCTGATAACAGCTTTGGAGCCTAAAGGAGTGAGCTCTGGGCTGAGCTTGCTTCTGGGAGGGGAGATAGCAAGGTGGCCCTCGGCATGGTGATTTCCTCTAAGGATTGGAGAAGTTCAAGGCGCTTCTGTCGAAGGGACCAGCGGAGTATGCTGGAGAATAAGATCTTTCAGAGAAAATCAAACTGTACTTTATCTTCTGGTAATCATGTAGCTCATCTCAGATCTCTTCTTTTGCAGAATGTCGTGTTCACTGTCGAATTCATGAGCAGTTAGCAGGTCACCTGAAAGAGAAAGAGAGGGATAATGCTGACTTGCAGAGAAGGATCAACACCTTGTCTGCCGAGGAGAGACATGCAGATGAGAAGCTCGCCAGGCTCCAAGCTGACTTGGACCGCGAATGGTGGCCAAACGAAGCTGGAAGGGTGAATTGGATTATCTCTGGACAGAGTTCTAGCGACGGAGTTAGTGCTGCGGCAGGAATTGTTCTAGGCTCGAGAGGAGCTGGAGAACAAGGGCTCAGAACTGAAGAAGAAAGACTCGAGCTCCAGGCGGCTTTCAAGGGCTCAGAGCTGTGAATAGACTTGCCAAAGGTGATAAGACTGAGCTCAACTTGAGAGGATCGCCCTCCAGAGTGAGAATGATGACCTCTTGCGTGAGTTGGAGCAGGCGCTTGCCGATAAGGCAGAGGCTGAGAAGCAGACGGTCGAGGACGTGCGAGGTTGTAGAAGGAGGTCAAGATTAGCTCATGAAGTACGGAGATGGGTACAACGATAGGGCGCAAGGCAAACCATTGAGATACCGAGATGATAAGACTGAGCCCGACTTTGAGAGGATCGCCTTCCAGAGTGAGAAGGATGACCTCTTGCGTGAGTTAGAGCAGGCGCTTGCCGATAAGACAGAGCGAGAAGCAGGCAGACGAGGACGTGCGAGGCTGTAGAAGGAGATCATGATTTTCAAGCTCATAAAGTACCGAGATGGGTATAACGATGGGACGCAAGGCAAACTACTGAGATATCCTCTCGAGGTTTGGAGCTTTGGCACTGATCAAAGAATGACGAAAGTCTTGCACCCATGCTCCTTCAATTATGACGACGTCTTTACGGTTATGGTGGTTGGAGCTTCTCGGGATCGTCTGGCTAGTAAAGCTGCTGCTGACGGGCCAGCCGGTTGAAGCATGTTAGGACTCTGAGGTGGATCTGCTTCCGGTGCTGCCGAGGTATCTCACGACGCCGTGAGTGCTTGAGTGGACTATGTTTCCCTGATTATGTTTTGTAATTTTCTTCATCAATAATAGATAGAAATTTTTTGCTCAATGCCTGGATTTCTCAAACTTTGGACTGTTTTCTTATTTGACATTCTATTATGGTTGTAGCTTGAAGAAGCTGTGAAAGGTATGACTATCGTCTCTCGAGGAATTTCCCTATGCCTAGTCAGACCCACTAGGGGTGTTAATGAATGTGGGGCTCCGGATCTTGGAAGTCTGAGAAGTAGATCCAACAGGTATCAGGCTTATTGAAGAGAGCCCGTGGAGAACTCGGATGACTCTGAGTTTGGCGAAGTGTTGATGAATGTGGGGTTCCAAGTCTTGGAAGTTTGAGAAGCAGATCCAATAGGTATTAGGCTATTGAAGAGCCCATGGAGAACTCGGATGACTCTGAGTTTGGCGACTTCAAAGACTCAGATGAGGGTCCCGGCCTAGGTCTCAGGAGGGAGCCCAGATCTCTGCTCTATTATTACACGTCTGACACAAGAGAGTGGCGAGCAGCTTTCGATCGATGCCCGATCTGCCTCTTCGCATAGGGCTCACGCTGCACGATTGCCTCATTTATCAGTTGGACCGCGAGTTGAATGCCATCGTTCGAAGGCGAGCGTTCCTGCGGGATGAGCTGTCCAAATGGATGGATAAATGGACGGAGCAAGCTCGACAACTGAAGAAACTGAAGAAGGAGAAACTCGAATTGTCCATGGCTCTCCTGAAAAAGTTGGAGGCAATGAAGAAGGGGATGGAAGACGCCTCGGGCTTGCGTGATATTATCCTTGAGGCAGTCGATGATCGATTCGCTCCGGTCATGGGAGGCACAAAACATTGAAGAAAAATTGAGCTCATACAGAAGGTCCGACAATTGAGTAGAGTTCATGGCGCTCTGAGCGTGAGGTCGAGAATCTGCGAGCAGGAGTGGTGCGATTGAATGATTGCTATCGTGAGTCCTACTAAAAGGCTCAGGATCTGCGCTTTGAGTTGAGTAGGCATTGCTATTTGGACTGAACCGGGCCGGGACCGAGTGAGAAGCAGAGGTAGTAAGCCAGCTTGTTGGCACTTGTACTCCTTTTGGTAACAATGTATGTGTAACATGTAATGATTCCTTCAATTCTATGTCTTGCTTTTTCTGTATGTTTGCATGGCTCATTATATTGTCTGAATGCATTCGACCCGAGGGAGTGAGAGGTACAAGCTCTGCTATGGGGAAGGAGAGAACTCGCGAGTGATGTCTCATCAAAAGAGGTAGAGTTTCGTTGAAGAGCATGACTCTGGAGCCTCAGACGCGGCTCAAGAAGCGTCCAGTTCGAACAAAGCGGACGAAGAGGAGGGAACCACATGAGTCTTCTCAACCTCAAATCTGGGAGGATAAGTATTGACTTGGCTCCGGATTCTTTCGCATTGTGTTTTTCATGGTTCTGATATTTGTTTTGCAGAAGAGACGCAAGATTGACTCCGACGCTGAGGAGTGGGAGGATGATGGCTGCAGTGGGCGCAGGCGCTAACTCGAAGAGGGAGAAGGAGTCGGCAGGAAGCACTTCTAGCATAATACAGCAGCCAGAGTCCCACATCCTCTCGACTCTGTCTATCCAGCAGACTCCGAGATCGAAGTCCTCAGATAGGCGATGCCTCCGGAGAATACTCTAGGTTTGTGCCTCCGATCGAGGAGCGTGATCTTAGAGTGACGGAAGTCGGCAAGGTCGGCGCTGTTGTCGAGACTCGAGGTTGGCCTCCCCTCTCTGTTAACAGCTCTGGAGCCTCAAGGAGTGAGCTTTGGCTGAGCTTATTCTGGGAGGGGAGATAGCAAGGTGGCCCTCGGGCATGGTAATTTCCTCCAAGGATTGAAGGAGTTCAAGGCACTTCTGTCGAGCGGGGACAGCGGAGTATGCTGAAGAATAAGATCTTCAGATAAATTCGAACTGTGCTTTTCTTCTGGTAATCATGTAGCTCATCTCAGATCTCTTCTTTTGCAGAATATCGTGTTCACTGTCGAATTCATGAGCAGTCAGCAGTAGGTCACCCTGAAAGAGAGAGAGGGATAATGCTGACTTACAGAGAAGGATAAACACCTTATCCGCTGAGGAGAGACAGGTAGATGAGAAGCTCGCCAGGCTTCAGGCTGACTTGGACCGCGAATTAGTGGCCAAACGAAGATGGAAGGGTGAATTGGATCATCTCCGGACAGAGTTCCAGGCGACGGAGTCAGTGCTGCGGCAGGAACTGTTCTGGGCTTGGGAGGAGCTGAGAACAAGGGCTCAGAGCTAAAGAAGAAAGACTCCGAGCTTTAGGCGGCTTCCCAAGGGCTCAGAGCTGCGAATCGACTTGCCAAAGGTGATAAGATTGAGCTTGACTTTGAGAGGATCGCCTTCCGGAGTGAGAAGGATGACCTCTTGCGTGGAGTTAGAGCACGCGCTTGTCGAGGCGAAAGGCAGGCGGACGAGGACGTGCGAGGTTGTAGAAGGAGGTCAAGATTTTCAAGCTCATGAAGTACCGAGATGGGTACTTCATGAGATACCGAGATGATAAGACTGAGCTCGACTTTGAGAGGATCGCCTTCCAGAGTAAGAAGGATGACCTCTTGCATGAGTTAGAACAGGCGCTTGCGATAAGGCAGAGACCGAGAAGCAGGCGGACGAGGACGTGTGAGGCTGTAGAAGGAGGTCAAGATTTTCAAGCTCATAAAGTACCGAGATGGGTATAACGATGGGACACAAGGCAAACCACTGAGATATCCTCTCGAGGTTTGGAGCTTTGCACTGATCAAAGAATGATGAAAGTCTTGCCCCCATGCCCCTTCAATTCCTGACGACGCCTCTACGGCTATGGTGGTTGGAGCTTCTCAGGATCCTCTGGCTAGTAAAGCTGCTGCTGACGGCCAGCCGGTTGAAGCATGTTAGGACTCTGAGGTGGATCTGCTTCCAGTGCCGCTGAGGTATCTTACGACACCGTGAGTGCTGAGTGGACTGTGTTTCCCTGATTATGTTTTGTAATTTTCTTCATCAATAATAGATAGAAATTTTTTGCTCAATGCCTGGATTTCTCAAAATTTTAAACCGTTTTTCTTATTTTGACGTTCTATTGTTGGTTGTAGCTTGATGAAGTGTGAAAGGTATGACTACCGCCTCTCGAGGAATTCCCTATGCCTAGTTAGACCCACTAGGGGTGTTGATGAATGTGGGGCTTCGGATCTTGAAAGTTTGAGAAGTAGATCCAACAAGTATCAGGCTTATTGAAGAGCCGTGGAGAACTCGGATGACCCGAGTTTGGTGAAGTGTTAATGAATGTGGGGTTCCAAGTCTTGGAAGTTTGAGAAGCAAATCCAATAGGTATCAGGCTTATTGAAGAGCCCATGGAGAACTCGGATGAGTTCGAGTTTGGCGACTTCAAAGACTCAGATGAGGGTCCCGACGGGGCCTAGGTCTGGGGAGGAGCCCGGATCTCTGCTCGATTATTTACGCGCCGACGCAAGAGAGTGGCGAGGAACAGCTTTCGATCGATGCCCGGTCTGCCTCTTCGCATAGGGCTCACGCTGCACGATTGCCTCATTATCAGTTGGACGCGAGTTGAACTGCCATCGGTCGAAGGCGAGCGTCCTTCTGGATGAGCTGTCCAAATGGATGGATAAATGGACGGAGCAAGCCCGACGATGAAGAAGCTGACGAAGGAGAAACTTGAATTGTCTGAGGCTCTCTGGAAAAGTTGGAGGCACTGAAGAAGGGGATGGAAGACGCCTCAGGCTTGCGTGATATTATCCTTGAGGCAGTCGATGATCGATTGGCTCCGGTCACGAGAGGCACAAAACATTGAAGAAAAATTTGAGCTCAGACGGAAGGTCTGACAATTGGAGTAGAGTTCATGGCGCTCTGAGCGTGATGTCGAGGATCTGCGAGCAAAAGTGGTGCGATGAATGATTGCTTCCGTGAGTCCTACCAAGAGGCTCAGGATCTGCTCTTTGAGTTGAGTAAGCATTGCTTTTTGGGCTGAACCGGGCCGGGACCGAGTGAGAGACAGAGGTAGCAAGCCAGTTTGTTGGCACTTGTACTCCTTTTGTAACATTGTATGTGTAAAACTTGTAATGTTTCCTTAATTCCAAGTCTTGCTTTTTCTGTGTGATTGCACAACTCATTGTATTTGTCCGAATGCATTCGACCCAAGGGAGTGAGAGTTGGGACGTGGAGTTGATAGTTTTCAGAGTGATTTGATTGTTTGTCAGAGCTTTCCCTCTGGGTGATTCATTTCAATATCTCTACAGCGCCTTTTAGTTATGAGGGCGAGAGTCCGATGTAGGTTGTAGGGGTTAGCGCGCCTTTTAGTTTTTAGGCAAGAGTCTGATGTAGGTTGTAGGAGTTAGCTGTCAGGATGAGAAACCCGATATAGGCTATTGGAGCCATCAGGACTTAGATCTTTCAGGAGAGTCTCCGTATAGGCTTAACCATCAGGGTGAGGATTGAATATCGGAGGTATGAGTGACCATTAGAGAGCTTTCATCTTTCAGGAGAGGTTTTGTGTAGGTCTAGCTGTCAGGGTGAGGACTTGATAGAGACTATATGAGTAACTATCAGGAGAGCTTTCATCTTTCAAGAGAGCCTTTGTGTAGGTCTTAGCCATCGAGTGAGGATCCGATATAGGCTGTCAGAGATCATTAAGAGTGCTTCTGTCTTTTAGGAGAGCCTCCGTGTAGGTCTAGCCGTTAAGGTGAGGACTCCGATATAGACTGTATGAGTGACCGTTTGGAGCGCTTTCGTCTTTCAAGGGAGCCTCCGTGTAAGTCTTAGCCAATAGAGTGAGGACAGATATAGGTTGTATGAGTGACCGTCATTAGCACTTTCGTCTTTTCGAAAAGCCTCCGTGTAGGTCTAGCCGTCATGGTGAGGACCCGACATAGGCTATCGGAAGTGACCGTCAGGAGTGCTTTCGTTTTCAGGAGAACCTCCGTATAGGTCTTAGCCGTCAGGGTAAGGACCCATTATATACTGTTGGAGTGACCATCAGGAGCGCTTTCGTCTTTCAAGAGAGGCTCCGTATTCAAGAGAGGCTTCATAAATGTCTTAGCCGTCAGAGTGAGGAGGGAGGAGGACCTAATATAGGCTTTCGGAGTGACTGTTAGGGGCGCTTTCGTCTTTCAAAAGAACTATTGTGAATTTAGAGGCGTCTAAATCCTAACAAGAATCTTATATAGGTCTTAGCCGTCAGGATGAGGACCTGATATAGGCTGTAAGAGTGAACTTCAAGAGCGCTTTAGTCATTCAGGATTGACTCTGTATAGGTCTGAGCCATCAGGGTGAAGACCCGATATAGGCTGTAAGAGCAATCATGAGGAGCGCTTCCGTCATTCATGAGTGACTATGTATAGGCCTGAGCCGTCAGGGTGAGGACTCGATATAGGCTGTAAGAGCGACCATCAGGAGCGCTTTCGTCATTCATGTATATGTTTAAGCTGTCAGGGTGAGGACCCGATATAGGCTGTAAGAGTGCCATCAGGAGTGCTTTCGCCATTCAGGAGTGACTCCGTATAGGTCTGAGAGCCGTCAGGATGACGACTTAATATTAGCTTTTTGATGTATTTCTGAGATTGTATGGAAGGGGATGGTGCACGATTGCGAACTTTTTCATTGAATATAATAGGATCATACATAGTATATTTTCAAATGAAAAGAGTTCCATTGCTTTCTGAGCGCCTTTTTTGTCTTGATCGACTAGGGGTGTATGAACCATTGACACCTCTGGCCTGTTATCTGGAGTTTCTGACCTGGTGGAAGAGTCGGGATCTTGGCTTTCGTCACTCTTGTGATTTCTATTGTGTAGGAATTTACTTCTGTTCTTTCTCGAGGGGAGGTTTTAATCGAAGACTAACTTTTTAGTCTTTGACTTCTAGCCAGACTTCTTCCTAGCAATGGCGGAGATGGTCCTGGACATGGTGGGTCTCCTCTTATGTCAGCCGTTTCGATCAAAGTGGGATACTGCACCATCTGTGATATGTGGATGAGACGGGACGACTTTCATTATGTGGAGCCACGGTCTCTCGAGGATTGCGTTATGAGGAGACTCCATGTCAACCACGTAGAACTCCGTGATGACGTATGGATCAGTGCAAACTGGGGGTGCAACTGTGCCTGCTGAATATCTTATTTCCTCAAACCTACCCATGAGACTGAGTTTGAGGGTTGACATCCATCGCTCGGGCGATCTCTTGGGTGTCCTCCATCCTATCTAGGACGGATGTTGACGGAGCTCTTCGTTGATCAGAATTTTGGACACTCGACAGTTGCCGATGAGCATGGTAACAATCATGGCATCATTATGTAGGAAATGCGAGAAGTGGACAACCAATGCGTCAGCGTCTGAGAATGAGATTAGTTTGCTTGGAGTTAGAGGCAGATTTGTGCACACCGTGAGGTATTTTCCGCTAAGGGCCTCTTTGATGTTGATGACATCTTCTTTGGTGGTGATGCCTTTTATCGGGGAAGTGTCAAAGATGGCATTTACTTCTCGATACTGGATGAGAGTCTGCTTGACCTTACTCTTTGCTGCGGAGTCTGATTCACCTCCTTCTATACTTTACCACTCTAAGGGCCGCCCGGGGTTGAGGATAAACTCCTTGAGATATTCTTGGTTTACTAGCTTTTGAAGCTGTCTCCAGAGAGAGCGACAATTAATGGTATGGTGACCCATTTCATCATGGAAAAACGCAGCATTCTTGGCTCCCGACGCCTTCAGGTTAGGTGGGAGTGGTCTTGGGCGCCTCCACCCAGTCTTGATCTTTGATGGCGTTGAAGACATTGTTCACGGAGATTTTGAACGGAGGTGAAGTTGGCTCCTCTGTAGGCCTTCGCGGGGTTCCGTGGGGACTGTTTGTTTATTGCGCTAGAAGCTCGATTTTGATCCTTCATTGGGAAGGCAGATTTTGGCTTCGGCTTCTCCCCCTCATTCCCCTTTGGAAGAGCGATCGACTGCGCTCTGGTCGCATCCTCAATCTATATGTACTTTTGAGCCCCCGAGAGGATGTCCCTCTATCCTAGTGACTTCATGCTTCATCAAGTGTTTGTAAAAGAGTGGTAGATTTGCAACCCACTGAGAACGCACGCAGCAACAATCATGTCATCATTGTAGTTATACACCAAGGCTATTTGGCTTATGAAATAACTTATGTATTGAGGCTCGCTCCGAGCTTCATCTTGATTATGAGGAGGTGATTGTTATTCTTCTTAAAATCCGATCGGGAAGCATATTAGTGATAGAAGGCCTACTTCAATTCGAAACTTTAGAGTGAGTGTCTCGAGAGAGAGCGGAACCAATCGTAGGTGATGCCTTTAAGACTGGATGGGAACACATGATTCAAGAGGTCATCGTGAGAGTAGACTGCCATCTTGTCTTGGTACTGCCGGAGGGTTGGATGGGATCATCGCCTCAGAGTAGCACTCGAAGCTTGGCATTATGAAACTTTTTAGGAAAGCGATAAGAGGTGATTCCTTTGAGAGTGGTAGTCAAAGGTTATCAAGCCGCAGGGCTCCACCTCTTTCGGAGTTGTTGACTTGCTTCCTCAATATGCTTCCCGAACAATCTTCTCAATGTCCTCGATGCGAGGAACCTTCGGAACCTTGTGAAAGCTAGAATTCTCAGAGTGCTCATCATCTCTCGGGAGGTCAGATGGTGCGCCTCTGATTGCTCTAGGTGTGGATGGTTCTGTGGTAAAAGGTGGTGACGGGGGATCCTAAGACCCTTCTGCCCCTTCCGAGTGGAGTGCGACTTCTGAAGGATCTCGATTTGAGTAGCGAGTTGATTCTGGATGTAGGCTGCCGCGTCTTATCTAGAGCAGCCTTCTCACGTTCGCGAGCCGCCTCCACCGCTGCTCGTCCAATTGCCTTTGGAGGAGTGTGACTTCCGAAGGATCTCGATTTGAGTAGCGAGTTGATTCTGGATGTAGGCCTGCGCGTTCTCTATCTAGAGCAGCCTTCTCACGTTCGCGAGCCGCCTCCACCCGCTTCTCGTCTAAATGGCCCCACCCATAGTTGACCTTTGGTAGAGAGTTGGTTTCGTGCTGTTAGTCCCCACATCCGGCGGAACAGGCGAGGAAGATTGATCTTCTTTGATGTATCAATGAGAACGTTAGGATAGGATGGGGGGATAAGTGGTAAGCCCCGCGCCCCCAGCAGCTGCCGACTTGTCTTTTGAAATGGCGACGATGGCGGCATTGGAGGCGTTCTTCCTTGGTGGGCCTTTTCGTTTTAGCGAGGCTTTTTGAGGGAGAGAGGTGGAAAAAGAGGAGAATTAAGTGTGGATTCAAGAGATCTCAATGAACGCACCCAAAATGTGGAGGAAAATTCTCGGGGAATTTCTCTACACGACGATTTGTAAATGAATACACATGTGAAAGTAATCGTAAACAACAAGCACTTACGTGAAAAACGCGAAAGGAAAAAGCACAGGAGGGAGAGACTCACTATAATGTCAGAGGGTTACAATGAATTCTGCAAAGTGATCTTATGATTACAATCTCTGAGATTTGATGTAGTAATCAGAAGCCAACATTCTTCTTGATGATGGAGATGGTGTATTTATACCCGCCTGAGCTGTCCTTATGGGTGCGGATATTTTGGATCTACATCAGCATAACTGCTTGATTTCCTTGTAACCACCCAGATCGCGCCACTTGATTGTTGGGATCGCCACATATATCCGCCACTGTCTTTAACAACACGCATTGATATAAAAGCCTTATAATATTTAGGACGTAGGGATAATCTGGCGGCATAGCTCGATATACATATCGCGAGGATCGTGCTGTCCAGCTTCAAGCAACGCAGAGAAGTAGCATGCTTTGGAGGGTCTTCGCATCAGAACCTTGGGTGGCTCCGGGAAGGATCTTTGTATCGATTATTGACATCCCAGAGAGTCACACGGTTTCAGTTGAGTAGTGGATCCGAGTGAGTGAGTGATGTCTGATCAGATGCGGTCTCGAGGCGTGGCCTGAGGCTTTTTTCTTGGGCCTATGTACTTGAGGCTTTCTTTTTGGGCCCATGTTTGACTTCTATATGAGTTGCGCCTGCTCGCAGAGAAACGATGCCCCAGGAGGTGGGACATGTGTCGTGATTTAATAAGGGTCAAAATCTGGCCACTACACTCATGAAACATTTCAGGATATTTACAAGTGATTTTCTATCACTTATTATCATAAGTTATATTATTTTTTTGTCGAATATAAATATCAATATTATAGTTAAATGCCTATTATTATACTGAAGTTTGCAAAACAAACTACATCCCTTCATTATTAAGACAATCAAATTATGTATACTCGAATACTTTAAATAATTTTTCACATTGTGTTATATTCTAGACTCATTATTTCATTTTTCAAGTTTTATTGGCACATAAAATGGATTTACATGTATGCATGGATGTTGCGTATGTGTATGTATTTGTGTATATATGTAGATATATGTAGATGTGAATGTTTGTTGTATATTAGTATTTGTGTATAACTCGATGTGTTATACATGTGTAGGTATTTGTGCATATGTGGTGATATGTAGATATGTGTATGTAAATGTTAATGTTTGTTTGTATAATTGTATTTTTGTATATTCATTGTGTATATATGTGAATACGCACACACAACATCATGGATGCATGAATGTTATGTATGTGTGTAGGTATTTGTGTATATATGTGTGTATATGTGAATATTTGTTTGTTATAATTATTTGTGTATATTTTGATGTCTCTACATATGTGAATGTATATGTGTGTGTATATATAGACATATGAAAAAGAAAATAAAATTATACCTGCATGTTTCTTTTGAGTGTGGTATATATGTGCATATGTATGTAAGTATATGTAATAATGTATGTAATATGTTTGTGTGTATATTATTAATGGAGGTTTGATCATGGCTAACTTGTTAGTTGTGCACCTTATTAAGGAATCGAAAATAATATGTTTGTGTCTCTCTTTCTCCTTTTCCTCTCACTCGCGCGCGGTCTTCTTTTTCTTTTTGTTTCTTTTTATGCGGGGCCAATCAAGTCACATCTTATGTCTTGGTCTCCTCTCTCTCCACCTCCTATGCCCCCACCTCTAGTTCTCTCCTTTCCACATCTTAAAAAACTACTTTGTGATAGTATGACTAATCTCACTATTTTTTAGCTAGTTTTATCAAACTTATAGATCTTCGTCTTCCCAAAGACACTACTCTTCAATTGCCTTGTCTCCACACCAGGAAAGGAATGTCCATTCACGTCACGTTCGCTGCTAACAAATCTGAACTCCCTTCCGAGATCTCCAAGAAGTGCATCCTCACCTCATTGTCTACCAATTTATATAGCCATGGTTTTAAAATCTGCTCTCTCTCGACATTCATGCTGTCAGTTCCTGTGCGCTAGTATCGCTATCATCATGCTTTTTTCTATCAATATC